>PDIM01010373.1:48470-100294 GCA_002811675.1 Ichthyosporea sp. XGB-2017a
GTGATTGATTGCGGAGTGGGGGACCTTATCAAAAGCTTTTTTAAAATCTATAAATCCTATGTATGTTTTCATTCCTTGTTTCTTTCTCAGAGCTACTGTTTCCCAAAGAGCTGTGCATTGTGCTGCACATTCCTCTCCCAGTCTAAAGCCAGCTTGATATTTAGAAAGTCCTCTTTTAAAGTGTGTGAGGAGTCTTCTTGCCACCACAGAGGATATGAGCTTTAGGCCCGAGGTTATTAAGGAGATACCTCTATAATTATTGGTATCGGAAGCTGATCCACTCTTGTAGATGGGAACAATAATTGCTCTTTGCCATATTTCTGGTATGATTCCTTTGACGAAGATATCATTTAGGGCATTAACAATTCTTTGAAGGTCTTCTTCTGAGGCGTGGGAAAAGAGTAGTTTAAACCATTCAATTGGAATATGATCAGTACCTGAAGCTTTGTTATTTTTCATTTCCTTTAGACATTCTATGAATTCTTCTTTGCTTATTGGTGCATTGAGGTTGTCCGCAGGGGGGAGTTGTGGTAGCTCAGGGTACTCCCTTCTTTCATATTCCTCACGAGGTTCGAATAACGTTTTCCAGTGATTGATCCACCCTTGTCTCAAATCTTCTTCGCTCGAAAGTATTTCTCCATCGATTAGTAGGACTTCTTTAGCCCCTGATGAGTTTCTAGCTTTCTTGTAACAGCTTTCCCATAGTTTTTTATAAGCTCTTCGTTGGCAACCATTTGCAAAGAGGTCAAGAACATCTTCAATACTCTTTTGGAATTTGGCCTCCTCATGCTTTCTAATTAGTTCTTTCGTTTCTTTAGCTTGAGTTTTGTATGCGTTCTTCTTAGAAGAGTCTTCTGGGTTGGTGGTATAAACTTGATGAAGTTGACATTTTTTTATACATGCATCTCTGATATTACGGGGGAGATGATCGGTTTCCTTTGCTGGTCTTTGGCATTTTTGAACTAGCATCGAATTATCCTTCATTATGTTTTGGGATATTGATACAAGGTTCTCTATATTGTTATTGATCTTTTGCACATCATTTTCCGAAACATCTATACCTTCATCACTTTCAGTTGCATACCCTTCTTCCAGTTCATTTTGTTCTTGACCTAGAATCGCAAATGGGTTATTGGCGAATATTTCATTTGCTTCTTCGCCTTGCGATAACTTACGGATTTTGTAATTATGCACTTTCCATTTGCGACTTATGTTCTCCTGTCTGGCTCTTCTCCCAATCTTTTTGATATGGCTCAGGATTGGGTAATGGTCTGAGAAGTCAGCATATCTTACAAATGTCTTTGATGCCATTCTACGATTAACATTACTGCTTGTTATAATATGATCAATTGCTACATCCGGGGCTTCATCTGTTGGAGGTGTTGATCTTATATGTGTCTTTCGACGTCTTTCTGACATTACATTAACTTTGAACATGCCATTAAGCCGCCTTTCACATATATTCTTTAACTCCGGAAGCTTCATATTAAAGTCTCCACCAATAATAAATTCTTCATTGGGGTATCTTCTTTTGAGATTAAGAAGAGTGTTTACTAAGCTATCAATCATTGTACGACGTATGTTTGTATGTCTTTCTGTCGGGACATATACGCTTCCCATGATGGATTTTTGGGCTGTTCCTCCTCCATAAATTCTAGCAAAAATTGCATTACCTTTAATGTTACCAACTTCGTAAGCTGTGAAGTCCTTCCTGACTATTAAAGCAATACCTCTCTTAGCGTTGTCACATCCACGTTCGTGAAAGCTTTCAAAAGTATGGTATCCTGGGAATTTTAAACGTTTAAAAGCTTTCAAGCTTGTTGAGGAAGTGCCTGGATCATCTTCTCTGGCCTTATAAGTGCGGAGAGTTTCTTGTAAGGCAATTACGGCTGCTCTTTCTTTTTCAATCTCTGCCCGTACAGAATAGTATTTTTTCTGAATACCATTGATGTTGTGGCTCATAAAGGTAACCCTCCTATCTCGAATACGCCTTCTTCTACGTGAGAACCTGAGGAAGGCATGTGTCCTATTCCTCGGTCTCAAATTTTCTCTTACAAAAGGCATTATTGTAAGAGAAGGGTGGGTTCCATCGATATTAGACTCTTTTTATATAAATGGACCTTATATAAATAAGAGAGCCCGGCCACCACGTCAAGGTTTCGATGGTAGTATGTATAGTCGCCCCTTAATATCACGTCAGGCAATTAGGGGCTGCTATACATCCACAGTGTACCCGTTTTTACACTCGGCAGATCATAAAAAATAAAATTATGAACGGGTTAATAAATTAATTATTTTGAATTTTTCTTACAGGTGTGTGTGTATTTTAGCTTTTCTTCGACTCTTTTCCAAGGGAGGTTGTTGCTTCCGGGCATTTTAACCGGTTTCCAACTTTGGATCGCGGTTGCACGTTCATTTTGGCCCTATAAGGTTGTTTCCGCTTCCCGCCATTTCGTGAATTTCCTTTTAAGGCAGTCAACGACATATCGCTGCCGGGAGTTATTAGTTAGATCATTTAGTCTCTGCTATTTTAAATGTGATAAAGTGCAATAACCGTTATCCCCTTTTTTCTTTTCCTTCTCCAATTACTGTAATTGGTTTATTTCAATTTCCCTCCTTTTTTGTTTGTTTCTTTGGATGAGAATTATGTGCAGTACTACTGTACTACTGTAGTGTGCAGTTCTACTTTTTCAATGCGAAAAATCCTTGGTGGAGGGTTGTATGGTGCAACAAAGCGATGTTCAACCCCGCCAGCGTTGTTGAGGTGCTGAAGGGTTTCATTGAGGAACTCAGGAATTCACCACCGTGAAGCTCTTCCGATCACCCACACGTGCACCCAACCCGAACGCGATTCCGCCACTTCATTTCACCAATACTTTGCTACAGTCGTCACCTTTGCGAGAGCGTAAGCGTCGAGCAATTGGGGAAAACAGTTTTTTCTTTCCTTTTGCATTTGCCTTCCCCTTTGAGGTACACTCTCCACTGCTATCTTCACTTCTGCAATTGGGTGCTAGAGAAGAGCTATTTTTTGTTCCTGATGAAGTCGCCTTTGCTACGGTTTTTCTGTTTTGAGATCGAGGTGATGGGCTAAACAGACGTTTAAGTTTGCCAAAAGAAGACACTCGATCAGACGAGGCAGAGTCCTTAGATGTGGGCTTTCTTCCGAGGGGAGTGAGCTCGGGTGTGGCGTTAACAGGTGAATTGAAATCTGTACCGTTCAAAGATCCTACTTTTTGAAATGTGTTTATGCAATCGTTTCTGCTTTGAGAGCTTTGCGAGATCCTTGCTTCAATTTCAGCAACCTTTTGGTCTACAAATTTACAACCTGTACGCCTAGGCTTTCGCTTTTCTTGCTGTACCGGAACATCCATGGCACTCTCTGCTTCAGGCTTGGCAGTAGACTCAATAAACCGTCGCTGCTCTTCTATTATGCGCTCTAGGTCTTCGACCGTGGTCTCATGCTGTTGGCACTGTCGTTGTTGCGCTAAAAAGACAGAGTAAGGGACAGAATCATTTTCGATGCCTTTTACCACCCCCTCTTCTTCAACCGAACATTTGCCACCTGAAGCAGTTTTGTTATACAGATTCCACTTCTCGTCAAATAAATCCTCACTAAATTGGTTGTCTTCTTTCATACACAATCTCAACGACTGTTCCATTTCAACCAACTGTCGTGCCATTTCAATACTAACTTCTTCACGAATATTTTGCTCCATACTAATAAATCTTTTTTCGGCCTGTTCCAATTGTTCCCTCATTTGATTTAGTCGTTCAAGAAGCTTTTCATTTTCTTCCGTTAGCAATCTATTAATCTTGCTCTGCTCTCTAAGGGTTTCATACAATTCGTTGTCGGTGGCCTCTTCCGGTACACTTTCAAGATTCGGTTTGCTTTTCCCAAGCCGCAAAGACTTTTTCGAAGGATTCCCTTTTACTTTGACCTCTTGTTTGGGGTTTCCAATAGGGAGGGATGTAACTACATCTTTGGCAATCGCAGAAAACCTCAACACGTGAAAAGTTTCATCGAAATCCGTTTTACACTGATTGATATTGACAATCATCACGGCCTTGGAGCCGAAGTCCGAAATGCAACCAGCTGAAAAATAACTCTGGAATAGCCGTGTCAATTTACTCTCTCTGAAAGGAACGATTTTGGGATTGTTTGCATGCTGCTGGTTCCAACGTAAGAATTCCATGCACTTTCCGAGGGTCATCAAAGAAGTATTTATATTTGCTGCCTCTTTCAACCGTTTTCCAATGTTCTTCGTTCTTGTGTATCTTTCTGATCCAGCAAGATCTACAAATGAAAATCTATTACAAACAACGCGGGATGCAAGGGATTGAAAAGATGACAGATCATCAACGCTACTTCTCCTCCTGTGAGGCACTCGCAATAGTATCAGGGTGAAAACACTGTGGCTTCTACTTGACGTTTGGTTTAACTGAGTCATTGCAACCTTTCTATTCTTTTGCCCAATTCGAAGAAGTTTATAAGTCTGCTCTGCGTTGTGAACGCGAACTGTCTTCAATCCTTTGACATAAACGTTACCAAGAACGTCTTCGGCTAGCTTTAGAGTGGGCCTTCTTTGGCCCTTTTTTTGGGGTGGTTCTTCAAGAATGTCGTAAATTAATTCGTTGTAAATTTCGCAATAGGAGACAAAGACCATATATTCAAATTCATTTTCCAAAGGCACAACAGTTTCATCCGTAATACGGCTAACCCATTCGCTGTCCACATCAGCAAAAGGCGAACCTTGGTCAATGTCACATGCCTCAGTGGCACTCACCTTGTTAACAATCGGGACTTCTTCACCGCGCCCCTCATTATGAGCTTCAGAATGAATCATTTGTTCACATTCTTTCATAAGCGTTTGTATGGTCTCGTGATCAGGCTCAATTTTGCAATTGTAATTGGCCATCGTTTCTCTAGACTCCTTTTTGCTTCTTTGGATGATTTGTTCGGCAAGTTCATGTTCTTCTGTGCCCTGCTGGTCTTCTAGCACTTCGACAGAGCTGTAATATTTAGGTTTGAAGCAAGTTGCTGGGCTTTGCTTGTCACCCACACTGTTAAATATAACATCAATAGTCCTCGGTAAAACACCACCGTCTTCAGGGATGCCCTGTATTGTATAAGTCTTTCCAGCATTCGTAATTCCATACGTAAACAGAAGACAATTCTGAGAATTCAAAAAACTAGACGCAAGCTCCAGAGCCGATTTGCTAAAAAGTTCATATTGAGAGGTTTCCTTTTCAAAAATGTGAGAAAAATCATACGATTTGGCACTAATGCTTTGAGAAGATGTGTTCGAGCGGTGTGTATTTCGAGCTAGAAAAGAATCTTTCGGAGGACGTAATGTTACCCTGTTTGTCTGTAAATCGACATTCATAAGATCTTCACAATTTTCGTCGTTATCAATTTCGTCTCGAGTAAAAGGACGAATCCTCAAGTACACTTTAAGTTCTCTTCCAGTTTCAGATTCTAAAGGCTTTGGAGGCACAAGAGCTTTTAATGGGTCATTTATAGCGCTTGCATGACTGGTGCATATTGAACTTTCCAAATACGTGGCGCTACCTCTATCATTCTCAGTTACGCTAGAAACACTTCCGTTAAATTCGCCACAGTTGGCCTGTGTACAAGAACTAGAAGGCACATATAGCTTGCCATTGTTTGCAGATTCCATTAAAATATTTTCCTTGTCTTCGATGGCTTCACAGTTTTCATATAAACTTTCTTTGGATTTTACTACACAGTCCTTACTTCCCTCCACAACGTTGGGCGATGTAAAAAGATGTTTTCGAATCTGCATAACAGAGTTGACTGATACCATGTCATCATTGCTTGGTTCCCCAGTGCTATCATTATAAAAAGGAGTGAAGCAAACTTGTGCATTGTATTTTTCACTATACTTAGGCCCATCCATATTCAAGCACTTTTTATACTGCTCTGGCTTTTTAAAATAGATGTATGTAAGATTATGTGCGTGTAAACTAAACTGCCAATGGAAAAAAGTGTTAGCAATGGACAGACAACAGAAGAAAATGCAAGCTTGTCAATGCGTATCTCGGCACATCTGTAAACCATCAACTGCTAAGATTAGCGCAATAGAAGGGAAGCTACGTTATAGGAAAGGAAGAACTGGGAACTGGGAAGAGGAAAAAAAGGAAAAAAAAAAAGGAAAAAAAGGAAATTAAGACAATGAAGGGGTTAGGGTTACGAATGAAATAAAAAAGGCGGGAAATATGTGGACCCCGTGAAGGGTAGTACTGCAGCGTGCAGCCTGCAGCAGCAGTTGTTGTTTGCGGTGAGTTGTGGATTCTCTTCCCCGTCCCTCTTCTATTCTCGGCTTTTGCATCTTTGGCATAGGGAAGAGATTCCCGATTCTGTCCCTTCCGGAAGTCTTAACTTTTACCCCGACTTGCCCACTGTAGCTCCTGTCTTTCATTCTGATTTAGCGCAACCAGTAGAAAGGTGGATTAACAAAGGTTACAGTGCCTGTACCCATCGCCCCCTGTGCTGTTATGGATCGTGGGTGCCTGGAGCTTGTTTCCTTTAGCTACCCGTATTTTGATAACGAAAATGCTCTCTTTATAGGGAACATTTGCACAACTGTCTCCGATCTAACCTTGAAGGTACGTAATGATTTGACATTCTTACTTGACTGTTTTTACTTTCATATTTAGCAAGTGAATATTTATTGCATTTTTCAAAGGAGGAGCTGGGAAAATATGGCCTTTTGCACAGCTTGACATGCAAGAGGAATAAGCTTCAAGAAGCGCGAGGCTGTCGCTCGAAACAAAAGTGCTATTTTGCCATTGCGAATATATACTCGAAGCATGAAGCTACCAACATCATTAGAGAAGCACACAATAAGAGGCTGCACGGAGTGCCTATATGCGTAAGATTTAAAGCAATATCTTTCCTTGACCAAGTAAATTTTCCCTATGTAACTTTTCCTATCGTTATCTTTATACTCCCAATGTTTTCCATAAATCAAATTTTAGGTTAAACAATATAAAGCACGTTCCCAAAGAAGTGGCTATGCTTCGAAAGTTCTACCACTTCCTAAGTGCATTGAACTCATTAACCATTTCGTGTCCCCGTTTTTCTGGGAAACAAAGGTTTTGTCCGTAAGTTCTCCTTGTGCTCTTCTAGTGGAATTCGTCGAAAAAAAGCTAATTTATTTCTGCAATAGACCAACTTGGTTAAAGATGTGAGTCCTTCAAGTACCGAGCGTGCTCAAGCAGCTGCCGATAAATGCATTTATCGCTGCAAGACTGTTCTCAGTATTACTATTTCTCTCGGTCCAACCGTTTCTGTAACCGGTTCGGCTGAATGCAAATCCAATGAAGGTAACTACTTGGGCTTTACAGCTGATAGTTTTCTTTATTTCTCGTTAGTGTTGATATTTAATTCCAGTGGATTTTTCTCGTTATTAGACGAAACGTGCCTAACCAAAAGGAGCCCTGTTAGCCAACTAAAAGCATTGAGAAAGATGACCATGTCTAAAGCATATCAAGTAGCATTTAGCAAATTCTTTTTTATTTTGAAAAGGGGTCAAATTGCTTCCATCCAAGCAAAAGAATAGAATTGGCTCACTGTACTCTGTTTTGTTTTTTAAATAAATTTGGATAAAAGTGCGAAACCAATCTAGAATTGCAGAAATCTGTTCAGTCTTTGACCAATATTATAGCTTTTTTGCTCGAACCCTTTGAGTTTGGAAAAAACTGTGCAGCTGAAGCTGACCAACCAATTATACAATATAGTAGAGTTTGAGATGCAACCACATTTTTACACTGCTACACGGAAGTTGGAACCTTGGTACGTACGTAGTTGGGAGTACTTGGCCTGGGACTGTGAGAATTACTGTAGTTAGATTCTTTGAAGCCGTTGACAGGGACTATAAGCAAGCGGTTAGCTAGTCGTCACTCCAATTTTCTGAATTGAAAACTAATAACCCTAAGGGCTAAGTCCCTAATTTCGTCCTGATCCCTGCAGAATCATGAACTACCGAGGGCTCAATCATCAATGGCTTATGAAGCAGTAAGCAGTTAACATAGCAGCCATAATTCACAGCACGGCCTGCTGCAAAAACCCTGACGAGTGACGGAACAGTAGGGCACACCGCACAAGTCTATAATACCGAAGAAGACTCATTTACACTCACTCTATAGAGCGAGGGGCGAGCCTCTAGGAACTTCGCTGTCTGAAGTTTCGGCCCTCCTTCTCTGCACGCTACCAGTTACCACCCTCTTGCTAAAGCTGTAGCGCTGTCAACAACTGGGCACTCTGTGTGTGAAGATTACCATATCCAGCTGCAGGATTAGCTGACATTAGCTGAATTCCCCTTGCTGACTGGGAGGTTGAATGGTGTACTGTTGATAGGTGTGTTCTCTATTTCTCTTTGTTTGAGCCTGCGTGATTGCGCATTGGATAGTGCTACTCAGTTGGAACACCAACCACTGTCAATGTCAATGGCGTGGTAAGCTGTGCATGTGTGTGCGATTTATTATACGGGAGGTGGAAGAGGCAGAAAGAAAAGCAAACTAGAATGGAAGAAGGGAGTGGAAGAAACTACAATGCTTATGATTGCCAAGACAGCTTTGATGGCCAGGCTGAAGAAGAAGAAGATAAAAGATCTATTAGTGCGTATGACGATCTTGCATTCGATAGAACTGGGGCCAGCAGTGCATCGGATCAAGATTCTCCTACTATGGGTTACGAAGAGTATTCACCAGACGAAGATTTTAACCGTTTTGAGGACAACTCGTATGGAAGTGCAGCTATCAGGAGCTCAGAAATAATCCCTGGGTCGAGATCAAGAACTAATACACTAAGGCGTCAGAGATCGTCGACACAGGAGGTTATTGATCTTACGACGCCTGTCAACTCAAGATCTAGGCATCCCCATTCTGTTGACGATTCACCAAGCCTGGCTGTTGTGAGGCTAATGAATGAAAATCCTGATTATTCTCCCCCAGTGGCTACGCCTTTAACAAGGTCGCGAACTACTGAGAGAGATGCGGTTATTAATGTGGATGAAATTGAGGATGACAATGCGATAGGCACGGAAAGTGCAGAAGAACTTGCAAGGGAGGTCAATTTGAGCATATTGGAGAAACAAGAAGCTGATGCCCAGTTGCAAACTGATGAGCAATTAGCATTAGCTTTACAGCAGAAGTATGACATGGAGCAACATCAAATGGACGATAGACGTGAGCGTCTTTGGCGTGGTACAAGATTCTCCGGTCTACGTCGAAGGGAGACAAGTTTTCCGTACAACAGATCACCAAATGCCCAGAGACGTGTGGCAAATAGAGGATGCTTTCCTCGAAGAATGGCTGGGGATGCTGGTAGAAACTATCGAGCGTCAACTTCAGCCCATGTTGAAAGCAGGTTCAATCACTGGCCGGGTTTTCACGGAGGAAGACGACTTGGAAGCTACCATGATCCTTGCCCTTTCAGTGGCGTCAATTCACACTATGCGGATGGGGACGACCTTGAAGGAGATATAGATTCGATGGGGTACGACGAACTTTTACAACTTTCTGAACGAATTGGTGACGCTGTTCCGAAGGGGGCATCTGGGCAGGCTATTAACAGATTGCCAACTAAAAAATACTCGACTAAGGAGCACAAGGGAAAAGATCAAAGTACGGAAAACACATCGTGTTCGATATGCATGCAAGGATATCAGGATAATGAAAAACTCACCACCCTTCCTTGTACCCATTGCTTTCATAGAGAATGCGTCTCCAAGTGGCTCAAAGTCAACGCGTCTTGTCCAGTTTGCAGAATTAATATTAAATAACCTCTACTATGTAACATTGAACTAAGCAGCGGTGCACATTCATACCTTCCATTATTGTACAAAAACCGCCTTAAAAGTCTTCCGCGCTTACACAACTTGCGCAAGCTTGCAAGCTACAAACAACATAGCACTCCCCGGGGAGAGAAACGAAAGAATGCTTATGCAAGTAGTCACGCACGACTTTCTACAGTTTATAGATTATTTATTGTAAGCCCACAAGAATAAAGCAAACCATTGTTTCCCTCAGCTCTTTGTGCCTTTTTTTTCTTTTTCTTGATTAATACTGTTATTATTACTGATGTACATATTTTTATCCTTTTGATATATTAACTCTGCAACTTAAAAACAACTTAAGACTAGCTTCTTCAATTTCCAATTGCTACAATTATTTAATCTTCCTTCAAAGCGACAGTTGGCTCACGATGATAATACTCTTTCAGGGTCTTCTCAGGAATACGCTTAAGCAACTCCTTGGGGAAGATTCTCAACAACTGCCAACCAATATCCAAAGACTCAAAGATTGTTCTAGCTTCGTATGATCCCTGTGTGATAAAATGTTTTTCAAATTTCTCCAAAAATTCCAAATACAACAAATCTTCGGAGCTCAATGCTTCTTCACCAACAACTGCCTTCATGGCTTGAACATCTTTACCGATGGCATAACATGCATAAAGCTGGTTGGAGACATCAGAATGATCCTTTCGAGTCATTCCTTCACCAATAGCAGACTTCATCAGACGGGAAAGTGAGGGCAAAACATTGATAGGTGGGTAAATTTGTCTGTTGTGCAATTGACGGTCAACATAAATCTGTCCTTCTGTAATATAACCAGTCAAATCGGGGATGGGATGAGTAATATCATCGTTAGGCATAGTAAGAATGGGAATCTGAGTAATAGATCCATTCTTTCCTTCAACGCGTCCGGCGCGCTCGTAGATGGTAGCCAAATCTGTGTACATATAACCGGGGAAACCACGTCTTCCTGGCACCTCTTCACGGGCAGCAGAAACTTCACGCAAAGCATCAGCATAAGAACTCATATCTGTAAGAATGACAAGAATATGCTTCTCTGCATCATAAGCCAAATATTCAGCGGTGGTCAAAGCCAAACGAGGAGTAATAATACGTTCAATGGTGGGATCATTCGCAAGATTGAGAAACAAACTAGTCTTCTCCATGGAACCATTTTCTTCAAAATCTTGTTTGAAAAATCTAGCTGTCTCCATGTTAACACCCATAGCACCAAACACGATAGCAAAGTTATCGTCATGCCCATCCAATACACTTTTAGTGACTCCGGGAATTCCCTGCTGCTTAACCAAGCCAGCCTGTCGGCAAATTTGGGCGGCAATTTCGTTGTGTGGCAAGCCAGCAGCGGAAAAGACAGGGATTTTCTGTCCTCGAGCAATACTGTTCATAACATCGATGGGGGAAATACCAGTCTGAACCATATCTTTCGGGTACACACGCGAAAATGGATTAATAGGCTGCCCCTGAATATCCAAGTAGTCTTCAGCAAGAACAGGGGGTCCCTTATCAATAGCTTTACCTGAACCATTGAAAACACGTCCCAACATATCCTCACTAACAGGCATGCGCAAAATATCACCGGTGAACTCGCAAGTGGTGTGCTTAGCATCAATACCCGAGGTACCTTCGAACACCTGAACAATAGCCTTGTTGCCGGCAACTTCAAGAATCTGCCCACTTCGCTTAGTTCCATCGGCAAGAGTTAAATTCACAATTTCGGCAAATTTAGGAAATTTGACGTTGTCCAAAATAACCAAAGGTCCATTGACACCCGAGACTGTCTTATAAACTAAACAAATATATATATAAAATTAATGACAAGTGATTAGAAACTGTTCCACCTAAAATGTCTAAGCCACAGCTTTGATTCCCCCGAAAGTGACCCAATACACTTTAAGTCTATGCGCCCCTCCCTAACCCATTTCAACAATCATACTTACCCAATCTTGGTTGAACACTATAATCGCGAATTACTGCCGCGGCATTAATTCGGGCTGCTTCCATACTCGCACTCATTTTTCAGAATCAAAAGCAAGACCACTTAAAAAATATTACTAATACTCAGAGAATATGCAAAACGCAACAGAAAACACAAGTATGTTGTATAATCAGCCGACAATATTGCAGAACTAAAGATTATCACCAACTAACTACGAAGACAAACAAACACACAGGAGTTGCAACAGAGACAGGCGCGTTAAGTGCTGTTCAAGTTTGTCTGTGTGTGTATATCTGCGAAATGGAACGGCAATCAATGAATTAACTAATCTATCCAAGTGTAGTTAGTTAATCTAATACAACTCCAAAATAAAATAAAGTGAAAAGTGAACAAGTTAGTTACGGGGGATAGGAAATATGGTCATATTCTTATACATAATTTTCATTGTTCCCCATTCCTCAACTACTGTGATTTGTATGGCCACACCCACCCACCGCCCCCTCCCCCTGCTGGCTGCTGCTGATGATGATGATGAGGCGCCAAGGGTCAAGAGTACTGTACAGCCAAGTACTCTACTTCCCTGTCAGGGGAAGGGTTATGGCTTTAATGGGGGATTCAACCTCCCCCCTCATCTCACTAGGTCGCCCACGCAAATATTCCAAATTCAATAACATAATTAATTTATACTGGCCCGCGACCAATAATTATATTACAATGTATGGAATTCCCCAAAGGGAATATATGCTGCTTTTATTCATGAACGACAGAATTGAAGCCGGGTCGAAGCTTGAGAAGTTGGCTAGGGAGTAACTTGTTTTAGCTATTGACTTAGACTATTGAACTGCATTGCTTGCTATCTGAGGCTGCACATGATAACGACACCTTAAGTTTCCAGTTTGAATTTTCGTTTACTAGGAGACCAAGGCTGTTAGCCCCCCATTCTGGGGAACCAACAAAGGTTGTGTAAGGAACATCAAAATTCAAAATAGCTGCAAGATCGTTCAGTACAGATACAAATGACATTGTTTGAACAGAACTAAAATTAGTCAAGAAAGTATCCAAAGACTGCTTTCCCCCCCATGTAGCCCCATCATCAAGTGACTGGTAAATATCAGCGCCGTGATAAGGACCTCCATAAAGAGACCCAGTTTGCTCATCATATCCTATTAGTCGATCAATCTTTATATCAGTTCCATAGATATTAATTGGCATTTTCACAAACGACCCCCCCGTCGCCTTATCTATTCTTATGCATCCTTGATCATCACCACAGCCATAAAGGTAGTTTCCTGAAGTGGGATAAACAACACCTTTTGTATAACCAAATGTGGAACAAGACGGAAACTCCAGAAATTCATACTGGCATCTGGTTTGTGAACCGTACAAATTGTGAAGCGGACCATTGTTAGAGCTCCCCCCATATATAAACGCTGTTCCTTTTATGGAATCAATAACTAGGGGGTATGCCATTAGAGTCGTTCTTGTACTACTGGAAAACTCGTACCTTGGTGATGACGGAGGATTTAATTCGGCATTGGGGAAGCTAAAGGATGCCCATTTTTGCTCGTAAGTATCGTAGAGCCACGTTTCTTGTTCATAAAATAGATTTTGAGCTCCTCCAGAGATCCCTGCATGAAGCATAAGGTCCCCAAAGTCAGATCTCCAGCAAGCAGCACCAAAGCGCGGGGAGGGAAATGTAGTGGAATTGCCAACAAGCCCTGTGGCGTTTGATGTGCCTATACTCCACTGAAGAGTATCAAGATTAAATCTCCACACATCATTAAAAGATGCTGCATCATTGGTTCCCCCAAAGATATAAAGAACATAGTCATGCGTTGACCACATACACGAGCTATGAACACCCCCTGGCTCTGACGTGGCAAGCTCTTGCATTGGCTGACTAGGGACCTGCGCAGAGGTATTCGCAGCATTACCAGAGAGCATCTGCCATTTAAGAGTGGTAACATTCAGTTTCCAAATGTCATTAAGATAACCTTCACTGCCGTTATGATCAAAACCATACCCTCCAAAAATGTACATGGCGAAATCGAAACATGCGATGGCATGCATTTCCCTGCTTCCAGGTACATTCAGGACGTCCTCGGGGCCGGGAAATGTGCCGCCAGTGGGATATCCTACCCCTGGCTTATCGACATCATTGGGTTCTGTAGAGTCATTGTTAAAGTACTCCCACTGCTTAGTCGCTATGTGATAAGCCCATAAGTCCTGCTTGAGTCCTTTTCCATTCCCCCCCCCAAACACCCAGAATCTCCCACCCATGTAGCAACCTGCATGACCTGAACGACTTCCGGGAGAACTAAATGTACTTGGACCTGTTCCGTTAACTGTGTTTTCTTGCACTGTGTCATTCATATATTGGCCCGACATAAGCTTCCATTCATCTCGAGAGATTCTGTATTTCCACAGTTGGTTGTGAACAGTATTTGTATTTCCTCCTACTGCTCCCATTCCCCCGAAGAAATATAGGTCATCTCCATTGGGGGAGAATGCTGCCCCATTTGACATTCCACTGGGATTGAAGAGAGGATCTCCATAGAAGTAAGTATTGTCTATTACTGGTCCATTTTCCACTTGACTCTGCCCATCCCCGTGTATGAGTGTGAAGGAATTTTTTATGCCTTGATAATAACCTTGGTATTGAAAATCTGTGTGATTTGCTTGAGCCCTGTGCATGCAAATCCAAAAAATGCATAATGTAAAGACACAGTTGTAAAACAGACACGCTTTACAAGCCATGTTGACAAATCTATTCCAATGTTTTTTTTTTTTTGACAATAGAAAATAGTATTCTATGTTGTGTGATTTACTTCAGTAGTAACATTGAAAAATGTTCGTTTCTCGCGTAGATTGCAAAGCATATTCCTTTGGCAAGGTTCCCTATTTAATCTTTCACCCCATGCAAAGCTCTCTACGTATCTCTACCTATAGTTCCTAATTAGTTACCGCTAAACCATTAAACACTCCTTCAGGTTTGTTCGCAACATGGACTGTACTACAGCACCGGCGGCAATAAATATAATTACTGTAATTGCAGTGCATAATTTGTGCCTCGATTAGAGGACTAAACCATCACGTCTGCACGTCCGCTCAGCTATATTGTAGTTATAGATCTGCAGTATTAGCGCACCGCGTCATAATTCAATTCTATATATAGAAATTCTGGCACAGTCATTTTCAAAAGTTTAATAATTCGAAATATAGTGCTTTAGGGTTTAAATAAAATCTAATATTATATTTTAATGCATGCAGCGCAGCTTACAATATTATTATATAATTATTAGGCCCCGCTCGACACGTCCATGAGCTCACCAGAATTGTAACGTACAGGCTTTTACGGCGAGCAACGAATGCTGATCTTTTCAGTTTCAAGATACATCCAGATCTGCTAGAGAAAATATCTATCGGGGTTTAGAGCAAGGTGAGGTGGGTTGAGATGGAAAGCAGAGGTTGATTGGACTCTGTAAACCATGGAAACTACAGATAACAAGCCCGCAGCCGCCTCCCAAGTCGATTCGGGTCCCTCGGCAAGTTTAAACCAGAATGACTCTGGAATGGCAGTTGAACAAGCCAGTACCGATACGGAAAGCCAAAAGCAAAATCTTGAGACCAAAGCTCTTCTAAGAAAAGACGAAAACCTCGAATTTTTGTACAAAGGGTCTTTTGACAATTTGTTTTCTAGGGGTGAAGTAAACAAGCCAGGGGAAAATCTCGTCAATTTAAAATGTCGTTTGGTTACTTGGGACCATTGCAACTTTACACTCACAGTCCCAAACAGTTACACAGTTTTTGGTGTTATTCGCCTTATTCTTGAACGCTTCGACGAAATCCCTTCCAATGTAAAACTTTACAAAGACAAACGAGAAGAAGAAAATCTTCTGGAAAATGAAGACTTTACACTTGCACAGTATGGGTTTGCAGCAAGTAATTCCCCGTCTCCAGAATCACCGCAACAAATTCCAAATTACACACTCTACTTTGATATCGCACCGAAAAATTTGAAATGCCCTTTACTCATATCAGACTATTATTTCGATCCAAATCAAGATATCTTAAACAAGTATTTATAGCACGTAGTTTCTTAGTCAGAGTAAAGTGGCATCTACTATAAATTAAATAAACCTTTATTCGGCCTGCCCAGCCTTTTCTTTTCGCTTGTTTAACCTCTCTTGAATCTTTTCTCTTTGTCTGGCAATATCATCGTTCATCGCATTTTTGGCGCCTTCGGCCTTTTGTAGCATGTCCCCGACTACTTGCTCTTGTCTTTGCGCAGCCTCTCGCCGTTCGTCAAGACGTGAAGCTAGAGCAGCAGATCTCTGCTCTCGCTCACGCGACTGCACATTCACTCTTTCGGCTTCATATTTCTTAACCTGTTCCAAATATGTGTTAGGATCTATTGGTTTTCCTGTACCTGCAGCCGTTTGAGGTAGCTCGCTCTCTATTCCTGTTAGAGTCGCGTCCCTTGGGTCTAATTCATCTCCAGAATCATCTTCCCCATCTCCAGCTTTATCAAGGTTTTCAACGCTTTTTTGATCCTTTACCCTTTGCTTTCTTTGTGCAATTTTTTCAGCAATTAATTGCTTTTGCCGTTCAATTCCTTCTTGAGTTTTATGGACCCCTCTGTCCTTTTCCCCAAGCTTTGAATCGAACATTTGCTGGCGGCCATCAATCGCCTCCTTTCTCATCTGAAGCCTTTGCTGAATAGCCTCCCTTCTTTTTTCCGTTTCATTTGATGATTTTTCGTCCAACATGGCTTTCCTTTTTTGGTACTCTGAGAGAACCTCCTCTCCGCCAAAATCCTCCTTGATGCTTGCATGTAAAGCCGAACCCTCGCTCAATTTGTTTGTGTCAGTCTCAGGCTCCAGGTAAGTATCTTGAACTGCAAATGACACGCTCGACCGCTTCCTATGGAGCCCCCCTTCTCCCGGTGAGGTTTTGTAAGACTGCGCCGATTGACGTCTTTGGGCAATCGTGTCTTCGGCATCGAGCTTATTTTTTTCATTTTCAAAGATTTTCATTTCTTCAATTTCGGTCATTTGTTGCTGAAATTCTGAAAACAAGCGCTCTTTCTCTTCCTCATAATCAAGTGTTGGGTCAAAACTTCCTTCTTTCTTCTCAACCTCAGCTTGCTCAACCATCACCACTTCAATGTCATCCAGAGACTTATAATAGCTGATGTTTGTAAGAAAGTCTTCTATTTCTGCGAATGAAATTTTTGACCCCGGGAACTGTCTTCGTAGAGTGTAGCGTTTCCATATTTGCTCAGAAAAGTGTTCGTCTACATGAAGTAAAAACTGAGCCTGCTGCTCTGTTATAGAGCCCCGGCCTTGGCTATCTAGCATTGCGAAATCCCATTTCAAGCTTTGCAAAAATGTATTGATTCTCATAAGCTCGACCACAACATCAGCAAACATTTCTTTAGAACACTTTTCCGAACTTCCCATACTCTTCATTATGTTTGACACATACAGAATGTCAACAGGGGCCATGGCCATATCCTGCACAACTGCCTGAACCTGCTCAACATCCAAAAATCCTTTTCCTGACTTATCAGCCTCATAAAACAAGGGGTAAAAATCTTTGTCAGCTCCTTTGCTTTGAAATAAAGCCTTGTGCCCATTCAGGGAGCTATGGAATAGCGAGTATCTTCCCATTATTAAATACCTGAAACAACCCCGTTCACATTATTGCAAAGGCAAAATTTAATAATCAAATGATGTTACGGCCTCGCCTCACCGTGCCTCACCATCGCGGGAATCTGGGGATATGCGCATAAGCTGTTCTGTGCAAGAACATAGAGTATCCCAGTTCCATTCACTCGGGATGCATATACCTGACACCTTTAGACACTTAGTCACTTCCACTCAGATCCCTTACAAGCCAGGCCAAACATGCATGTGAGTGCAGCAAATCCCACCTTAATTTCTAAAAGGAAGAGTCTTTGTGTTATGGCCCTGGAATAGATATTATATGCACCATTGTACATTGTAATTATAAGATAATATAATTATGATGTATGTTGATGTCGATATATCGGCGCATGCATGGCTGTGGGTAACTATTTTTATTTTATATTTATATATAACGAAATAAGACCAAGTGGGCTAGAAAAGGGTACAGCATTCAGTTTTAGTATTTGCTAATGGAGGTAAAGGATTTGTGTTTATCTTAATAGTTTCATTTGCCGATATTTTAAGACGACTTTTATAAATAAATGCTTTTCTTTGTTTGGTTAAGGATCATGGACGACTTTAGTGCTTGCTATTTATAGAGGCATTCGCACTCAAAACTATGCAACAATGTTTTTAGTTGTTATATCCGAAATGCAGCTTCTTGATGATCATAACCCTGTCCAAGGAGCGTTACAATATTACTGACAAGTGACAAACAAGGCTGACAATTAAAAATTACCCTCGAAAATTACCAGACTAGCGGGCGATCTAGCTACAGTACACAAATATAGCTACGACGCGTTCCGCGGATCGACGTGCAGACTGCAGATCGTCCGGCACCTCATGCACGGCTGCGCGGGGCGCCAACGTGCGCCAAACGAAGGCGCTTCTCGGGCGAGTTCTCGGGGCGCTGACAATTTATTATTTATACTTTATATAATAAGGCCCTCTAAAATGCCCGAAAAACGTCATCGAAAAGTCTCCTGACATTGAAAATGAAACCCCATTGACTATATCGACCCGGCAGTGATAATATCGAGAGGTTTATAATAAATTAAAAGTCACAACTGCGTCGAATTATGTACGAGAATACCCTAACCCTCTCTTGAATGCGGACAAATTTAAAATTCTCCACAGACTACGTCGTCGACCCCCGCGGCCTCCACAGACAAGCTGAGTTGCTGAGTGCTGTTACTTTGTGCTACATAATCCTCCCCTTGCTTTACTAAGACTGCTGTCTTCTGCTGTAGGCTGTAGCCTGTAATTATAGAGTGTAGGCTGTACTGCTTGAGGCTTGAACAACTTATCGACCTCTCTACTCCTACTCTCTCAGTCTCTCTCCACGAAGGCCAAGCTAGCTACTAGCTCTAGACCTCACTAGACCTCAATTCTCAACTCCTCTCTATTTAGATCAACTCAAGTAATTATAGTGATTGCTTATTCTCGCCCGCGCCACTGTGTGTATATAGATAGAACCGGTGGAGCCACCGAACATAGATAGGATAAGACTGAAATCACAACACTAGCATACCCAGCCTTACAGCAAGGCGATTGGGCGTAACTAGAATATAGAAGTGTTTTGCCCGTTGAACTTGCTTTTCTGCTTTTGCCTGATTTTTGTTTGGCCTCAAAGGTTACTTTCTCGCTGCGCATTTTGATGTGCGGCCTGTCTCGTATACTTCAGCATACCAACATAAAGAGTGGTTGAAACGTTCTTTCTTCAGTTTAGCTTTATTATTATTATTTTCATCGTTTGTGCGTTTTGCACTTGATTGTATCCCATTGTCTTTAATCTTGTGTTCAAATACTCATATATCGCAATGTCTCCCATCCCGGATAGCTCTCCTGTATGGGTTGAATTGGCCCAACATAAGTGGTGGCCAGGAATTGTAAGTGTGTCAAATCTTGGAGTATAGTGCTGCATAATAACTTTATGACATTTTTGGGGGATTCTGACTTTCCTTTCACCTGTTTTACAACACTTTACTTAGATTGCTGGAAGTGAACCATTGCCGAAAGGTGAAGAGCCTAAAATGCACGTCTTTCTATGCGGTAAAGATCGAGTGTAAGTTTTGAGAGTGTGTGTACTGAAAAACTTTGTTATTGAGGTTTCGTATTCAACTTTTGTATTTTGGTTATTTTGTGGTCCAGTATTTGTGTTGATCATAATAAGGTGGTCAAATATAGAGGAAGGCTAGAAGATTACCCTAGCGAGCCTTACTTTGAAGGGCCTGGCTTTCTCCATGCAGCCACAGTACGAGATAAATATGATGCTGAAGATGTGAAATTTCTTGTTAAGGATGCTTACGATAGATACAAAAATGGTGATGACGAAGTGCCCGTGAAACGCGATGGCAGTGCAAAATCAAAAGGGGAAATGGGAAGGGGGGCATTGAAAGGCCAACCAGGGGGATCGGGGAGTAAAATGGTGCGGTCTCAAGTGAAAACTGCTTCGCAGAAGGGGAAAATCGGCGTCCAAGAATCAGCGAAAAATGCCAGTACTGTAAGTAAAGACGAACCGGCAAAGGTGCGTATAGCTTTTTAATTGTGGCTTTTATAACCTGTTATAATCATTTGAGCGCTCAAACTTATTTTACACATTCAAATGAAACTTTCTAGGTTCCTACGCGCAGAACTCGAAGGGGTAATCGAGAAAATGCCGCGGACGAGATTTCTTGTAGTGTTTGTTATGAGATTTTCCAAGACCTTCCTCTTCTCCACAAGCATGCTGTTGCAATGGGCCATGAAGCTACATTGTCATTTTATCCATTTTTTGAATGCCCATTGCGTGACTGCTCCTTCATTTGTTTTGATAAAAATGAACTTTTAAATCATCAAGAAAGTGCGCACCCAACGGTGTACAACCAATTGCAGCAGAAAGGGCGAGAGAGTTCTTCTAGTGATGTTTCTGTTACTAATGACTCTGTAGGAACCATGGCGGACGACTCCGAACCCTTTACAAATTCCAGCGTTGTTGATGGGTCTGCAAGCTTTGCATCAAAGCCTGCTAGTAGAACCTCTGGTCGAAACTCTTCTCTTCATGAGCCTCAAGCGTTTGTACCTCATAAAAATCACATGCGCGTCAGTGCGCTTTACCAGGCGGAAGTTAAAACATTTGTGAAACCAACAAAGACCGGTAAGTGGGACCGCTGTCACTAAACAATATCGCGCGTGTATGATGACTGACTGTAATTAATTGAATATTCTTTATTGTAGAGGGCCCATATGAAAGTCGATCTACCCTTGTGTGGGATCCCAATAGCATTGTTCCTGAATCTGAATGTAAGTGTTTTCTCTCTTTTTTTTTCAAAAACAAAAAAAAATGGTTTTCTTATTATGCCCGCATATTCTGTATAGTAAATTGGTATTTATCTGTGGCAAACTCAAACCTCGTTCCAATGCCGAACCGTGACATTGACTTTGCACTCAATGCGCTGAGCAAGCATAAATACTGCGTGAGAGAAGCACTCCTGTATATAATGAAAAATAGGGCGCCTAATTCATCAATTCTTGACCTCATGCCGGAGTGGTCAAAGGAAGAAGAAGCAATTTTTGCAAGCTGTTATTCAAAGTATGGTAAAAATTTCGTACGCATCCAAAAAAGGCTCCCCAAAAAAAAGGTATCAGAGCTTGTGAAGTATTATTACAAGTGCAAGAAACGATACCCGTCGAAATTTTACAAATTAAAGGAAACGCGGTCCACGGCGTCCTTGAATAGTGAAGATGATACTACGGGGGCTACTTCGGCTACGCTGAGTGACACTTCCAGTCGAATAGGCAAAACTAAATCCAAGACCAAAGTAAATGTATCAGTTAAAAGTGCCGTTATAGGAACCATGAAATCAAAAAAGCAGGCAAAAAAAGGAGAAAGGCGCCGTTGTACAGCTTGTAAAATAACTTTAATGCCAACTTCGAAGAAAAGCCAAGGGCCCACGAAATGCCTCGCTTGTGAGCTAAAGGAAAAGGCGAAAAATAGTGAAGGGGTGAGTAAACTCCCACATACTGATTCGAAGAGTGACAACATGAAAATTGATCCCACCCGCACAACAAGCGTAGGGGAGGAAGAGAATTTAAGGGCGAAAGAAAGCGCGAAAACCACCCGAACAAAAACCTCCAAGGATACTGTTACTGACACAGTGACAGAGAAGTCACGGCTAACTTTCGAACTTAGTTCGCCTTCTCGAACAGGAAGTGCAACTGATGGGAACACGTTAAGGGAGGCTTCCATTAATTCCAAATTGGGGAACCCAACCAATTTCATTGACAATACATCGACAGATATTAGAATTCCACAATCCAATTCAACTGATATTGAAGAGGCTGGCAAACTTTCGTCAAGCCTTATGTTCGTAACAGTCCCAAAGAGTGGCATAAACAAGCCAGAAAATGCGTGCAGCTCCTGCAGTTCGTGTGCCAGCAATCTTTGGAGAATGTCAAAGAGTGGAGTTGTCTGCAATAGCTGTTTTACAGCATCGCATTAATTGTTGAGTGAAGGTCTAACCGGGAGCTGCTCGCTCACCTCATTCTTCTAATCATTCCGAACCCTCCCAATGCCCGTTGGCCATTGTGTAAATAAACTTTTTTTTGCGATTTTTGGAGGCCTCGCACGTTTATTTCCTTTTTCTTTCTCTCTGGCTGAGGAAAATAACAAGTACTTATTTTAGCTTAGCTTGTACAATGGACTTGGAATTCCAAAATCCCCTGGCCTTCTGAAGTAGTTGACACCCTGACCGATAAGTGTGCTAGAATTATAGTCGGCCCACATTCCTGTTGTGGGCGCATTTCTTTTCTTTCGCTCAAGTGAAAGTGCTTGCATATGTGTCAGCGAAAAGGCAAAGAGGTCCTGAAATTCCGGGGTTAGTATTCGAGGTCTGAAACCTTATCTACTCAAAGGGGACAATGTCATTCACTTACCCTGTTTACATTGTGGAATGGAGGAGGTCTCAACAAGATAACGTCAATTCTATCTTGATCTTTCCCAATATGGGGTTCTACAGTTCCTAGAATTTTGTGCATATCAATTTCATGAACATTCGGCTTTGGGTAGTTGATGACAGCTTCTACAACCGAATGATCCTTGTCATCTTCAACTGCCCTAGACATCACAGCTTCTTTTACCCCAGAGAAATACTATAATTAGCACAAATAACAAATGCAAGGTCAGCGTATACTTTCATGGTGATAAAGGATAAAATCTCGCTTTAGGTGCTGAATTTTACTTACAATATCTTCAACAACCCTTCTAAACTTCTTATAGAGCTCATCGTTCCCGAGAATAGAGTACTTTTTTTCCCGAGTTAGCTCATATATGTTCTTAACAGTCTGCGACCAGTTTGAACTGTTAACGTCGCACTGTGTTTCCAAAAAGGTCATAAAATCGCTGTCCAAGGGAGCATCGACCTTATAGGACAAGTCTTCCTCTTCCGCGTCATTTAAAGCTAACAAACTATCCCTGTGGCGTTTTTCTTTTAAATTTCCTGAAGACTCTGCTTGAATCTTCCGAGAAATCGTTGATTCAAAAGGCAGTTGCCCATGGCTTTGTAGAGCGCTTTCAGTAAGCTCAGGTGTTTCATTAGATTCTGCAAAAGTGCTGGAGACCCGGATCGCTTTAGGCTGAGCTTCGTCTTTTAAGTTATCAGGCTGGTCATTGCTCACTGGGTCGCTCTGAGAAGTAATCACACAATCACCTTTCGATTCATGAGCATGATCTCTTTCGACATCTTCAACACTCAAGTCTGTCTCCTTTACTGAACCTGATTCTGCAGAAACAGACCCTTCTAGTATTGCTTGCTCCGAATATGCACATAAGGTATCTAATAATTGCATAGACATTTCATGGGCTCTTTCTACCTCTAGGCGTTCCACATTGGGGAAACATTTGGCCAAAATATCCTGCATATATATATGAGCGTCACTCTCGTATTGGCTCAATGAATCACATTCTGACGTAGGAGTGGGAGAAGATAAGCCTAGGCGTTGAAAAATCTTTTGATATATAATATCTTCAATGCTTGCTCGGGCAATATTTCGGATCTCAATCAAATCGGGAGAACCAGGAGGGCTTTCGTATTCGTATATCTTTTCAAGCCTTTTGATCGAGCTTTTAACAATTTCATAAGTATTTTCGACCGCCATTTCGTGTGTTACTTCCATTTGATACGCCAATAATTCTTCCAATTTCGGTTCTATTTTGCCCATTATTTCATTAATCATGTTTCTAACCAAGAATCGCTTTTCAGATGGAGTTGTCGATCGACTGCTGAACCCAGAACTTTGGGGCGAAGGCACACCACTAGTCTGTTTTACAGGATCTACGGTTGATGACGCGTCAGCGTCATCTCCAGAATATAAAACTGTATCACTAGGAGAAGACTGTTGTGTTGGGATAGAGTGACTGCCGTTTGTCACGTCTTGAGCATTGTTTTCTTTTGGGCCCTGTTTTTCGTTCGTGTGGGAGTCACCCACTTGTTCGTCGCCAGGTAAAGACCCTATTGAGCTCTGTGAGCGTAGTCTCACAGAACTTCTTCTAAGAGATCCTTTGCTTAGGGCTCTGAGCAAATTTTCCGCTGTGTTCGTAAACTTCATTTCTCTCGAGTTTTCTCTTTTTAAACTATCTGTGATTTTACTTAGAAGCTCCAAGTTGGCAGATGCGGAAACACCTGACAAGCTCAAGCGACGATGGCGCTTAGGCTTGTTCATCTCAACCTTCTTTTCCACGTCTTCTGTTTGTACGCTGTACTTGCAATGTTTCAGCTGTGGAACGGGTACCATCGTCAACAGTTCTAAATACATTCTTTCGATTTCGTTCAGTCCGTGACAATGACTTAGATACGAGAAGAAAAACATGTCACAAGTTAATGGAGATTGTATTCTACATACACGGAGAACCTCCGACTCCGCAGACGAACGGATTTGATCATGAACTGTTATTCCAAACCCATAAATGTAGATTTTCCATAGTTTCTGGGGAGATTTAACTATAAAGTAGTCTTTGAATGCTCCTGTCTTGAAAACCCGAACTTTAACTTTCACCATGACATGCTTTCCTTCTTTTAGAGTCCCTTCTCCGTTATCGATAGGGCTAAGAAAAAGATTAAGAGACTCTCTTTCTTGAACACTGTATATCACATCTGCTTCACCTTCATTACTTATTTTGAAAGAGAGGGTCTTTTCATATCCTACAGGAAAGCTCTTTTCAATTAACGGGCAAGGGTGCACGCGTAAGGCCAAGACTCCTCCTATTCCGATAACTGATAGTTCTTTGTAATGCCCCCTTGCTTCCACGATGAAATTTCCAAAGTATTTATCTGTAGTTGTGGGAACGAACACAACATCAATCGTTTGGGAACCTTTCGCTAGAATAGAACCCTCGGCGGCGGACAAAAAGTACCCATCTCGAATTGACGGTATTGTCCAGTTAGCAGTTACTTTACCCCTATTTACAATGGTAAAAGACTTGGTGGTTGGATAGTTAACTGCGCAAACACCAAAATCCAGCAAAGAGTTTTGAATAATAAATTCAGGGAAAGCAGCCCTTCCTTTCACAAGAATATCGAAGTTTCCAATACTTTCCGTTTCCATCTTTATGACGCTTCGAACCTCATATGAGCCAGAAGGACACCATTGCACTGTAAAGACAGAACTGCTGTTGCCGTCAATCTGACCACCTTGGGGAGACACTTTTATAGGATACCCAAATTTAAGATCATATGAAAGAGGATATTTACCGTAATTTGTAACAGTAAACTGCTTTGCAGAAACTTCCATTACCCCACAATCACCCATGTGAATTTCACGAAACTCTTCGGGCTTAACCTTTGATTCTTCACAATGTCCTTTTATCGGTATCCTGAGTGGGGGGGATGTATCCTCATTGTTCAAAAAAATTGTTTCGTTGATAGGGCCCATGACAGAGTATATGTACGTTAATTCAACCGCAATCTTTGCTCCTGGTTCTGCAATTCCCTCGGAAGGTTTGATTTTAAAGGGGTGGGGTCTTTTCTCTGATGACACTTTGAAGCGAGTAGTCACAGTGCCTGCATTATGGAAATGGAATATTGCCTTGTTCATTCCATTTTTATCGAATATTCCAAAATTTAGGAATTTTTCTTTTGCAATCAAAGGTGCTCTTCCAGACATAAAAAGGATGGGAATCTCATGTTCAGAGTATGGAGACGATATTTTGATTTTTCTTTTTCTTCGCATTTCCAATGACGGCTTATAGATAACTTTCACATTCACTTTGGAAAAGGGACTTACAATAACTTTTTGGGGGTCAAACCAACAGTCTTCAAATGCTTTTTCGTTTTTGCTCGAACCCTTGCTAATAGCAAATGTGAGTGGATAATTGACATCGCCTACATTTGATATTTCTAGAGTATCGTAGTATGTATTTCCTACTAAGCAGGACTTAAAACTGATTGATTCCTCGGTGATTAAAAGGACAGACTCTCTACCAGTACCAACAAGCACGATATCATAAACTTTGTTATTAGCCGTTATTGAAACAAGTCCACTATCCGGGCTTTCGACTGGTGGATTGAAAGATATGGGGATATTATAATAAGAGCCTGGTTTTACTTTAACAATACTTTTGGGCCAATCTGGTGCCGGTTTGAAAAATTCACTATTGGCTAGTGTGATGCGATCAATTTGAAGAACTGCATTTCCGACATTATAAACTGGGAGACCTTGGATTGTATCTTTATCCATCATGCAATTTCCAAAATCAAATTTTTCATAATTACTCAAGGATAATTTTGAAATTCCCCCTCCGGCATGGAGAGGAAATTCCATAGGTTCTGTGCACTCAGTGAGAAAAGTCACAGGCTTGTCCTCAACAATCTCTTCTAAAGGCTTGTACACGAAAGTAATATCCACTTCCTCTCCCTTTTTGAGAACCCCCTTTTTTGGAAAAACTTGCAGATATGAATTCTCGTGAAATAGCTCAAAAATAACAGTTTTGTTGCCAATATTTTTGAATTTCCGTAATATTTCATCTTGGTTCCCTATATTTAACAGCCCAAAATTCAAAGGTTCTGTTGAGCTCACAATAATACTAACAAAACGAGGAGATGCCTGAATAGGGATTTCATATACAGGCGCCTGTGGAACATCGCTGTAGATAAGTAGTGACCCCGAAAAGGCCTGCTCGGAATTCAAAGTCAACTGAACATCCAATTCTTGACTTGAAAACCCTTCTACTGTCCTTGAACTGGGGATTACCTCTACTTTTGATTCTAAGAAACTTGTTTCGCCAACAGGTGTGCTTCGTATCAAGTGATAAAACAACATTAAGCGTTTTTCACTGTCTTCTAGAGAAGATTGAAAGCCACCAGATACTAGATTGAAATGACTTTTCCCAGCCTGTATTGCGGTCGTTTTCTGAGGTGCTTTTGCATTCATCGCATCATCCTCAAAATACAAGACAGTATATCTCAACATTCGCCAATAATCTTTGGCGCTAAATGTACACTCAATGTCCTCTACATCCTTCTTGCCCGTGTATAAAGGTATTTTAGACCCTTTTACCAATGTCGATGCATACCTTGATCGGGGATCTATCTTCGGAATTTCGCAAGGGAGTATAAACTTTTCCCCTTCACCCGCAACATCTCCACCCACAGACCACTTAAAAGCTAACTTCGATGTAATAGACCCTTCATTTTTGAGAATGATTTTTCTGGAGTATAGAAAATTAGTAGCAGTGTCTCCAAACTGCAAGCTTCCTTTGTGTGAAAGATTATAAGTACCCCCTTTTCCTGAAATGGGAACAAATAGTTCCTGGAACTCTGTTTGAAGTTTGACTTGGGAAACATACGTGGTACTTACTAACGGCTGAAAAGCAGCACCAACCTCAACAAAACTATTTTCTGGCAAAACCACGTTAAATTTTTGGGAGTAGACGGCATGAGCATCCTTCTTTCGTACAGTTCCTCCAATCCAATAGCCAACCTTTTGTCTTACAGCATCGCTAATCTGACATGTTTTGAACTCTGGCATATCAATCGATACAGCCAAATGTACAGGTACTGAGCCTTTGTTGTGTATATAAAAACTGCGTTCGACCTTAGCATTCAAGGGAATCGTATTAAAAGTTAAGGCTCTGTTATCTAAATCCTCCTTGTTGGAAAATTCAATTGACAGTTTACCCATACCCCCTTTGCCAGCCAAAGTTACTTCTATGGTACTTGATTCCCAAATCACTTTTAAATCAGAGGATATTTTGCTATCCTCTTTAGGCTTAAAAGTCACTTTTAGAGGCATTATGTCACCCACTTGA
Organism: Ichthyosporea sp. XGB-2017a; assembly: GCA_002811675.1. Classification (NCBI taxonomy): domain Eukaryota; class Ichthyosporea; order Dermocystida; genus Chromosphaera; species Chromosphaera perkinsii. The sequence continues at coordinate 76,218 of PDIM01010373.1, forward strand.
ACTCTTCCTGATGTTGGTGCCACACTAAATTCTTCCATGGCCCACGGCTGAATCATAAAGTCAGAAGGGAAAGAACCATTATTCACCAAGTAGAAAATATGGACTGACTTACTGTAGACTGGTTTTGTTCCTAGATCTATAATAATTTCGGGTGTCCTTTGCGGAATTTTTGTTCCGTCTTTTTGATACATATTTAGCAATGGTTCTCCCCCTCTTCCACTTAATATAATGTCTTCAAACCCCCCAGAATACGATAACCTGGCCTTCCTGAAGACTCTTTCAGGTTTTTGGGCGCTAAAAAGGAACGTAACAAGCACTTCAGATTTTGCTTCGATATATCCACTTGGGCTTTCAATTGAAAACCCAGCTTCGGTAAAATATGACTTGTCAGACTCAGTCTCCTCAAAGTCTTCCAGTATTTCAGCTCCTAGAGACTTTGGTGCCTTAACAGGAACCCAACTTTTATCTATCCCTTCTTCAAGAATCTTAAAGGGAAACCCCAGGTTTCCAATATTACAAATTTTCAGATGATTAGCTATATTATGATTCATTCTACAAAGGCCAAAATTTACATTCTTAGAATTTTCTTCTACAAACATAATAGCTTTTCCTCCAACTCCGTTTACATAGCCCATTATATCTTTAACCCCGTTCGAGCACACTAAGATTGCCGAATGAACTTTTTCATATACTTCAGGCTTGAATATTACTTTTGTTTCTAAGGTCTGTCCAATAGCAAGCACTCCCGATGCCCCTTCCAATGAGAACGCCGTCTCGTTGCTAGGGGTCATATACACGTTATTTATCTTTACAGCATTCTGAGTTCTATGAGAGCACTTTTGCATAAGAGAGAACTTAAAGTCCATTTCAACTGTACCCTCGTTTGCAAGAAAGATATTCTTAGCAAAAGATTCACCAATATGCCCGATTCCAAAATCTAAATCATCCATGATACCATATGGCTCTAAAGAAAGCTTCGGCACTCCAACCTGAGCCGTTAGATAGATGGGAAACGTCTGTCTTGTCTCAACCGCTTTTACAGTCATAACAGAATCAAGTTTTTCAACCTTTGATGGCTTGTAACTGATTTTTACGTCCACGTAGCTTTTGGGTCCGATGACTATTCCACCAGGTATGTCGCTTTCATCTAATTTGGAACTTGTTCCAACCGCACCCATGCCTTCTGCCATTAATTTACCAGCTGCTATTCTACCTTCTTTTGTGCTCAATACACCTTTTTCAATATCATAACTAGCTATTACGCGCGTCCCCAAGCCGGATACGAGACTTGTTCCCATTGCGGCTAAAGCTTCTTTATCATATTCGGACTTTTTGTTTGTAAGAAGTCTGAGCATATAGGGGGGTTTAGTCTCTAGAAGCTGCGCAACAAATTTTCCTGTCGAAGAAAGAAGCTCCTTTTCAATTTTCTTGCTTAATTCTCCGTCCATGTTAAAGACAATGCGTCGTCCAAGTTCTTCGTGATAAAGGGAGTCCAAAACTTCTTCCAGATGCGCCAAAAGCTCTGGGAGATCATTCTTAGCCAACGCCCTTGATGCATTTTCTTTAAAAAGACCAAAGCACCCTACGCCAAATGACCCAACTAGAGCTAAAGCAAAGCTAAGACTAATTTCAACAACGACTGAGTCGTCATTTGTTAACTTTAAAATGTCCAGAACCTCTTTGTCTTCAAAATGTTTCTTTTCAATAAAACAAATTCCAATTGCAACTCGAGATTTATCATCTACTATGTCATGAACTTTCCCATCTAAGATGAGAAGAATTTCGGATACAATCCGCTTACTTAATTGTTCAATCATGTCAGGCTGTTTCGAAAGCATATCGTAGTACTTTTCCATTATTTTCAAAGCTTTAAAGCCAAAATTTAACAGATACTTTACTCTTTTACCGCGTTCCATAGAGCTTAGTGACTTGGCAACATTACCATCCAAAATTTGTCCAATTTTTACACCAATCGCATTAGCAAACGCAAATCCCATTCCTGAAGCTTCTTTTCTGGCAACATTTCGCCCAATATGCAGCCCTAATGCAATTGCCTCTGTTCGCACAGGAATTTCTTTTACGTCTTTTTTCAAAAGAACTGAAGCAACACTTGGTCCAATAAGTGATAAGCAGCTTCCTGCAAGGGCCGTAGCTGATATCTTTTCAATATTCAATACATTTGAAGGTCCAAAAAAATTCCTATTGTCAGAGTCTTTGTTTGTTAACCCCAATTCGGTGCTTATTTTGTTAGCCAATGACCCCAATGTATCTGAGGGGAGTTTCTCCATAAACGATCTCCCATAACACGCCATAATGCGTTTCCCTATGTTTTCGGCACCTTTCTGACTTAATTTTCCTTTCTGCATGTCTTTATCAATGTAGCTGGGATTAATTGAGGACAATATATCAAGTCCGAAAGTTTCTAAATACTTCAACATCCCCTTTTTTGTTACTTTTTTTAGCACGTGGCCCTCTGCCGTTATCCTGATATCCTGGTCTATAGAATCCCCTATATCACATCCAAGCGATGCCCCGTCATTTACTTTCAGGCACACAACCGAGGAAGCTGCACTAGTCGACCAAGAGTCAATGAGTATTTCACTTCTACTGGCTAAAGCTGAGATTAAATTTTTACCAATGTGAATAGCATCTTCAGAATCAAAAGTGTGGTGCTTCTCCATTAGTGATGCTAAGGCAGCGTCGATTCTTTGACCCACTCCCGACCCAATCGCGTCTGCCATTTCAGCCCCTAAAACTGCCATTGCTTCGTAATCGACAGTTTTGCTATTGAGGTCCGAAAGGCGCCCTGATTTTAAAGTAACATCCGCTGATTCGGGTAAACCCACAACTACAGCTTCAGCGTTTCCTTTGTTGTATAAACGAATAGTTTTCACATTTTCAACCCCAAGGAGAGCTGTACCAAAATCTACATTTTCCGTAAACACTTCGATATCTGGAAAGCCGCCTCCTCCACTTATAGGCATAATTACTTTACACCCAACTGGCTGATTACTCCACGTTACCTCTAACTCTGTTGAGAACGCGCCTTCTTTTGAGGGAATGAATTGAACTTCTATGGTAATTGCTTCCTCCCCCCCGATCCGACCTTGCTCAGGCATTACTTGAAAGCAAGGATTCGATACACGTATGAAAAATGACGCAGAGAGTTGCCCTTGATTGGTAATTCGAAATCTTTTGGATTTCATTGCAAATACCTTAATGATACCAAATTCAAGGGAGTCTGTGCTAGTCAGAAGAGATGCAATAGCACCAATTCCACACAGTGATACACTAAAGTTGCCCAGGTTCTCTGTCGTTAAAACCAAGTTACCTTTTACATAACAATGGGGCTCCGCTGGTCGAAATACAACATCAAGGGTTTGTATTCCACCCTTGCTAAGCTTTCCCGTCATTGGAAATGCATTAAAGACTTCAGAATCGTCCTCGTTTCGAGTGATCATTTTGCTCGTCAGTGCTTTTGTGCTTTGCTTTTTGGCTATGGTTATTGGAAGTATCTCCCATCTAACAGGAATGTCTCCCAAATTTTTGAAAGAGACGCGTTTACTCTACAACACAGTTAATTAGAAATCATCAGATTGAGAGATAACATGATAGAGCTGAACTCGCTCAAATTATATATAGAACTTACCTGTTGAATCCCTACGCCACATATTCCAAACTCAACTTTCGTTGTGTCCACTACTAAGCTGGGTTGAAATTCTATATCATATTGGAAAGAGATTTTTTCAAATGGCTGACTGTCCGATACTTCCGACCAAAAGTGTAGCAAAGGAGAAAAGTGGCCCTAAAGCGGAAAAAAATAAAATAAATGTTTGAGTACCATAAAGAAATGAATAGTATGCTCATTTAGAAAAACAAAGCTCACCTTTGCAGAAGACAAGAATTTCAATGTTAGCGTTAGCGTTTGATATGGGCTTAGTACCATAGGATATTCTACTATAGACAAGTACTCAAGGTCTTCTTTTGATAAGCTTTGGCTTTCTTCTTTAATGCTATTGGCATCATATCCATTTTCAATCATTTGAGAAGCTCGTCTTGTTCGCTCACCGGGGGTTAAAAGGAGAGCTTCTTTTCGCTCATTTAGTTTTCTTTTCAATTGTTCGTGCTTTCTATATTGTAGCTCATCCCAATCAATTTCCTCATTATTTTCTGAATTATCTGCTTTGTCGACACTTGGCCCAAGTGACCAGGTCAATATTTCTGTATTGCTACTAGATATGTTGCTAATAATGTATTTCATTGTTCCTGTATTTGTAAATGTTTCTTCAAAGTATATAGCATTGCAGGTCGCTACAATACCCTTGTTGCAACCCACCGGAAGCTTATCAGAAATACGATACCCGAGAGGGTTACCATACGGTAGAGATCTGTAGGAAAGGTTATGTATGTCTATAGTAGATCCTCTTCCTGACAATGGAATATTAAAAGTTTCACCACCATGCAATAGGGCCATAAATCCACTAACGGGAGTTGTACCTGTTGGATTAAATAAAATTGTTATTTTGTGTTGCCCTTTTGGCTCAATTAGTATCTCCTCGCTGTCCGTTTGAAAATACTTTGGCACAATCAAAGCTACATCTGCCTCCTGGCTACTGGGATTCGTAACATTTACGAATCGTTTCGCAGTGTGACCTAGAAAGACACTACCATAGTCTACACTTTTGATATCAAGCTGAAGCTCTGCGTTTCCTACTATGGCATGGCAAATAAAATTCCCATATGAAAACCACTCTTCCTCTTCAAGGAGTGGATGGATGTAAGACACAGAAAACTCGGCCTTGTATTCTCCTTTAATGGCACTCGAAAAAGTTGTCGTTAAAGTCAATGTTTCAAATGGAGACAAGGTTCCATTAGAATTAGAAAATAAAAAAGGTGACTTTCCTTTGACTCCCTTATTCCCGGCTGGGTGCAACTCCCACCGCACAGGGTATGATGACTTATTCTCTAGAAATATCTGCTTCTCTACTTTTGTCCGAGGAGATGTTCGAGGAAATAAAATACAATTGTCTTTGGAAGGAAAGTCAAGATCAATTGCATGGCCGTTTACACCCTTAACTTCTATTGAGCAAACAACATTCTCATCGACATCAACGCAAGAAAGCATTCCAAAATACATTTTTTGAGAAGTTTTTGGAACATTCATAGTGACTACAATTGAAATGGACCCTTCACTATCAATTGTGCCCTCCATTGGAATATCTAATTTAAATGGCGCAGAAACAAAAAGTTTGTATTGTCGTCTCGAATCGGTTAGATTACTAAGTACACAATTGCCGTAAGTGTTACCATCCGTCCGAATACATAGGAATATAGTGGACGGGGTTATCCGAAACATTTCAGTATACACTGTCTTGCTGGCCCTATCGAATTTCTCCATGTCGGCAAATGTCAAATTTGTTTTGGCATCAACTTCTTCAGGCTTGCTGACTAAACTTTGTAGCTCACTTTGAGGTTTATCAAAATAAAAGTCATCATCAAAGCAAATGGCATTTATCATGTAAGGAGGATACTGTATGTTGTATGGCTTAAGAAGTGCGAGAGTAAACGGGACTCGAAAAACTCCGCTTACGGGAGAGTCAAAGACTATATTAACCTTTAGTATCATATGCGGGCCTATAGTAAGAGTGAGACCGCTGGCCTCATTGTCGTTGAATACCACCATACTAATGTCATTAGCTGAATCATCCTCAAGAGGCTCTACAAAAAATGAGAATGGAGTGTCGGGAGGAAAAAATAAATTGGCATCAGCTGCGACATCCAAATAGTTAGAAAACGGCACCGTAATGGCACTTTTTCTCCCAGACATGGTACTTGGAAGGTGAATTTCCTGAGCACTCAAAAGTCCTATAAAGGGACCAACGTATGAGACTAGTTCTATAACAATAGGGCTGCAGTTCGCTGCAGTTAGGGTAACTGAATCACTCCATTTACCACTACGTGTAGGCAAAAACTCCACTTGCAAGGTCATCTTTTCCCCAGGCTGCATCATTATTGTACCATTCCCAGCACCAATAATGTTAATTTGCTTGGCCTGCCATGCTACTTTTACAGGGATCTTTTGGAAAAGATCCCTGTTATGTATATGTATCTGCTTTGTGTAAGCAACATCTGTACACTCTGTAGGTCCAAAGTCTAATATGTCTTCCATCACACTGAGTGAATCGCCCCCTGTTCCCAGAAGTGGTATTTTATACTTTTCAGAGCCCATGCACGAAATAAAAACAACCCCTTTAACAACTCCCTTTGTAAGTGGCCTAAAAGTTACTTCAATTTCTTTTGTTTCATCGGCAGGTATGAACCTTTGTTTGGGGTGGACCGTAAACGGTACGTCATCATCACTTTGTCCAAATTCGCCGTATACCTCAACCGTGGAGTTTACGGGAATAATGGAGTCATTCTTGACCGCTATCTTCATGGCCCTACTATCGGCGAGAGGACATGGGCCAAAGTTGATTGAGTTTTGTTTTACTTCCAAAAATGGGCCGTGGTATCCTGTTAAAGGTATTCGTTCTAATGGGAACCCGTGTGGAGTTCGTACACGGAAAAATCCATCCACTTTCATTGGGTATGTATGCGGAACGGGCTTAAAGGTCACAGAAATATCTTTATATGACCTTGCTTCTACAAAACCATACGAAGGAATAATAGAAAAAAACTCTGGATGGCTTGTCTGAATTCGAAATTTTTGCTGCTTGTTGCTTTTGTTTGAAAGTTTTAGCATGCGGGTATATGGTAAGTCATCAAATATCACCCCAGAAAGACCCAAGTTAAACGAAAGGACACCGGGTTCGGGAATGCTTTCTATTTCACCCTTCAGCAATCTATCGTACTCTTCATCTTTGAGCACAAAAGCATCGTTATTTTCTTCTTTTTCTTCGGCTATGGGCTCGCCGAGCTTATAATCTTCCGTAGCATCCTTATCATCTCTTGAATCTTCTGTTTTCTTCTTCACTGATTTATACTTTTCATTAACAGCTGATAAAGCTTTGATTGCAGCCCTTTTCTTCTTTGCCGCCGCTATAGCCTTCCTTTCCTTTGCTTTCGCGTTCTTCTTTGCCTCTGAAGTGGCAGCAGGTTCACTAGAAATAGACTCGGGCACCGCATCTTCAACTGGCCCCTCTTTGACCTCATCTTGCACTTCTTTAAGTTTGCTACCTGCCGAATGAAGCGCATTCTCACCTTTATAAATGGCATCATCCGGAAGATCCCCTTCCTGTTCTGCAGGCCCTTCTTCTTCGTCGCTGCTTTCGCTCTCTTCTTCTTCGTCATCCTCGAGTGCGTCACCTTCTTCATCTTCTTCCGCTTCTACGAGAGTTTCTTCTAATTCCTTTAATCTTCTTTGGGCATAACCAAATAAGTGCTTGTGCATGGTATCTTCCGGAAGTGCCATCAATATTTCATCAGGTGTTTTAGGATACCAAACGCTCCAAAACTTTGACAAAGCTGTTGCAAGAACAGGATGGACAGGCTCTTCTATACTTGAGGTCCCTTCAATAAACTGGTTTGGATCTAACTCTATTACAGCTGGATAAAATTGAAAAATCCGTTCCCTGTTTTTTGCTGTGAATTTAAGGGATGAAAGAAAATTCAAAGCTTGGGATTGTAGAAAAATGGTCTTCCCATCAGTATCGCTAAGAATCTCGTGAATAATTAAATTAATAAAGCTTTCCGTAGACTCTGTTTTGGCTTCTGGGCACTCTGCAAAATACGTCAGGGTACAGATAGCATATTGCCTTCGCTTGCAAAGAGATTTCCATTCTGATGACTCTTTATCCGCACGAATGAGTTCCTCATTGTACTCATAATAATTATGTGGAAAACAAGTCTGAGTGAATTTTAATATGCATTCAAAAGCATATTCGTTTGCTAATGGAAATTTTGTTTGCAGCAAACTATAATATGAGCCCGAAACTCGTAAAGCTAACAGTCTGTTTGTTTCAATCTTTGGCAAGGAAACGCTAGTAAATATCTATTTGCCGTATGTGCATCATTTAAAGCCTTATAAAATAAACTCACCTCGTCATTAATTGCAATTCCCAGCAAACATTTTGTGAATTCTTTTGCATCTGATATTATAAAAGCATAATCCCTATTGATAGCATCACTGCACTTCAGCATTTTGACAAGCCCATAGCAGCGTTCCGTAGGCTCCTGACTTCGAAGAAGTCTAAAAATATTAACCCAAATCTTCTCATACACTTCGGGGCGGGCTATATGAGAGCCAAGTAGCTCGTCAGTCAGACTCTGTACTTCCGAAAAGTCAACAGGGGCATCTAAATTTACATCTGTATTGGCCATATTTAATTCTATACTATACACAAAATACTCCCTCCTGTCCCACACATATGCCCTCTTTGACTTGGAGCTACAGATTCCCCATTCAACGTGCTCAAAAGGCAAATACACCCAACGCAATTACTGCTGAATCCAAGTCCAAGTCCAATCTATACAAAACATAAAACATAAAATAGTCTACAGAACTCCGGCAAACTGCAAAATATTATGGTGCATGAACGACAAATAATTTTCCTGAATAATTTTGGTTTGGTTTCAATGACAACGTAAAAATCACTTTTATATTTTATACAAATTCCCATTGTGCCAGAATTTTTTTTTTTGTCCCCGTTTCATTTCCCCAGGGAGCGCGACCTTGCATTTCCGCTGTGGCCTGTGGACTGTGGACGTCTGCTGTGGTCTGCCACTACATAGTGAGCTGTGAGTGGCTGAGTGCTGACTGCTGGGCACTTCAGACCCGATAGACTCAGCTGGTACACCACTTATACGTTGGGGGTATTTAGATCTTCTTTTTCTGATTTCTGTGTCATTTCGTTACTTTATTCATAAAGTTGCGCTATATTATATCTCTTCATCTACTTCTTGCCCTGCCTTTTGCTTCTTGATGATGGATTTGAGACGAGCTATTTCCTGATTATCGGCATTCTTTTGGGCGTCATTCGTGATGAGCTTCACGCGAGAAGCATATGTCAGTGAGATAATAGTTTCATCACAATTATAATCCGCAGGAGAAACATTCACAAACATAAGGGTCTTGGCGTTACCTCCCAAAGAGTCGCTCATGAGCTGGGTCAGCTTGTTATTTCTATAGGGGACAAACGACTCCCCAGTAGACAGAGCTGAAATAACATCTCCGAGAGCACTAAGACTTTTGTTAATTGACTGTGCTTCCTTAAGACGTTGAGCAGTAGCTCCTGTTTTTCCAACTCGCTCAGATCCAGCTAAGTCAACAAGACTCAATTTTCCTTGCAAAACTTGCCCTGTCGCCAAATTTGTGCTCTCAATCAAAACACTAAAAATCAAATGCGATCTTGAACTTTCTGCGTTCATTTTGGTTGAAGAAACATGCCTACCCTCACAGCCAGCATTGAATAAATCATACAATGTCTTTGCGTCATTTGCAGGCTTAATGATAGTTCCTTGAACAAAAACCATTCCTTTCGCATCCTTGCGTATGTCCATTTTCGGATTCGCCACTAAATTATCTGACTGAAGATCAATGATTTGGTCATTGTAAAGTTCAAGCATATAACACGACACATTGAACTTGAACTTTGCCGAATTTTCTTCGATGAGCTTAAAAATGTCTTCTATTGCTCTGGGGACTATTCCAGGGTTACTAGGGGCCCCGACAATGGTAAATGTTTTTCCAGAACCAGTTTGCCCATATGCGAAAATGCATACATTATAACCATCTACGGCAGACTGTATGAGGTTGTGAGTATCTTCATACACCTGGTCCTGAGTGTGATCCCAAGTAAAAACAGAGTCAAACTGAAACTCTTTGATTCCACGAGGAGCCTGAACATTTATAGAGTACTCATCGGGTGACATTATAGCTTTCTTGCATTTCTTTTCTATTTCCGATTTGCTCAGAGGCCTGGCTCTTGCATACACTCGAATTTTTCCCTTCATATCCTCGATGGTGTTATAGTACTTTTTGCGAAGAACATGCTCTGCCTTATAGCTTTCAGCAACACGTGCATTTTCTTTCTTCAACCCGATGAGTTCCTGCTCAAGGGCTGCTATCTTTGCAAGTGCTTCAGCGTCAGCTTTGCCCTTACCCGAAAGCCTCGCCAGCTCTTTCTTATTTTCTTCATTTTCCGTCTTCAATTTCTTGTGCTCCGACTGAAGCTCTTTCAGTTGTCGATTTGCAACTTCTAACTCTTTGCGCGTCTTTGTTAGAGTTAACATTGCTGCATTTAACTTATTATTTACATCTTTGAACTTCTTATCTTCTCCCAACTTAGACATGTTCGCCTGCCTCTTGGGGTCTACATCAACAGGTTTTCCGCTCCTTGCAGCTTGCAAGGCAGCTTGTTTTCCTGCTAAATTGTTCTCAAGCTCCTTGATTCGCTTATTCTTCTCAATCACTACTTGGTGAAGCTTCTTTATCTCCTTGATTAATTCTTCTGGGGATCTCTTGCTATAATCATCTTCCTCCTCTTCTTCTTCTTCTTGCATAACTATGACAGGAGCTCCTGCCTCAAGCTCTTGTACTCTGGTTTCTAGCGTCTCTATCGTTACAAAGTCTTCTTCTTTGTACTTGTCAAACTTTTGGTCAAGCTCATCCTTAATTTCATCACATTTCTTTTCTTTTGTGGCTTTGCTCATATGCAAAGAAGCTTTGAGCGTATTGTTTTCTTCTTGAATTGTCCTAAAGCTTGCCTTAATTGTCTCTAAGTCCGCCTCTACTTTACTTTTCTCCAGCTCCAGTTTCGTAATGGCCTTGAGGTTATCCAGAGACTCTTGTTGCCTCTTATTTAGGTCCTGTATCAATTCGTCAAATGTGCTTTGTAACTCTTCTGGAGTTTGCTCCTTTGCCAATTTCTCTAGAGCATTTACCTTTGACTGAAGTTCTTTCACTTCTTCTTTATACTTTGCCACCTTAGCATCACAGGCTTGCTTGGCGACCACAAGATCGTTCCTTGCCGTCTCTATCTGATTCATGGCATCAGTTTTTACGGAGTCCTTCTCTGATTCAAGAACCCTCATATTCTCACTGTGATTAATTACCATGAGCTCAAGCTCGTGCTCCTTCAACTCTAACTCTCTTTTGAGTTTGGTTGTTTCAACTGATGATATGGTCAATTTCCCGTCCGAATTCGCATCCCCTTTCGTTTTGCCTGTCTTGTTAAGAGTTTTGAGCTCACTTTTTAGCTCTTTGATAGCCTCTGAGAGCTTTTCTTTCTCAACTTCCTCTTGATCAAGTTCTTCCTTCAAATCCCTAGTTTCTCCCACCAAAGCTTCTGTTGTAAAAGCTTCTAGCTCTTTTGTTTGTGCCTCATCGGGCTTCATACGTTCAGGAATGGCACCTGTCTCAGCAATTTGCAAGGATGTGCTAGCATTTTCAATTTCTCTTTGGCGATCAAACATTTCTGATACTACAGCTTCATCTTCTGATGTAGGGGCCCTCCCCTCCTCTTCCACGAAGGCTTCTCTCCATTGACTAATCTCTTCTTCAACTTCTGCCTTTTGCGAATCTATCTCTGCTCGTTTGGCAGTCATTGCATCGGGGCCATCCTTTGCCAATGAAACATAATTTTCAAACTGGTGCTGAAGGTCCTCATATCGTTTCAGCATACGGTTCAACTTTATCTCTTTCTCCTTCAATTCATGGTGTAGTTTGCTATTCTGCTTTTCAAGGGTGGTTTGAGCGGCTATTACAGTAGCTAATTTTGCCCTGTCCCCACCATTGGACACTCCAGCTACATTTCGCATTTCCGCCCTTTCTTGAGCCTCAACCATACTTTCATTTGATCTCTTGATCACTTCTTTTGTTAAAGCCCGTTGCTCAGTTACGAGCATGTTTTTCTCTTCCAGCTCAGCCTTAAGCTTCTCTATTTCGTCCCGGGCTATCTCTAACTCGTTACTCAGTGCATCAGTTTTTTCTTTGTCGGTTTTAAGTCCTTCTATTTCACTCTTGTGCTGATCTTCAGCAGCCTGTATAGATGAACTTGCTTCCTCTTTAGCCTTCCTGATCTCGTCTTCGCATTTCTCCAAAATGTTCTTATTATCTGATAACAGTGCATTGTACATATCCTCAGCACTAGCTAATTTGCTCGATGCAGTCTCCTCATTGTTTTTAAGCTGCTGCTGGAGATTCGCAATTACTTTTGATAGAGCGTTCTTTTCTTTGTGGCGCCTATCTTTTAATTCATTTATAAAATCCTCAAAATATCCTTGAGTTTCTTCCCTTATTAGTCTATAGTTGTCTCCAATTTCATTAACGATATTTATGTGCTTTTCTTTCATGGCTTTCATATCGTCCGCTATTCTATTGATCTTATCTGTAGCTATTTGCATTGGAATGTAAGCTGATTTCTTCGAGGCGTGACTAAGCACAGTAAACGGCTTCGTACTCTGCAAAGCATTACTTTCCCTTCCCTTGTTTCCATTAAGCACAAGCTCACCCATTCCCCCACTCCCCAGATTACCTTTTTCTTCCTCTAACCCCAACTCCAACTCATCTTCACTCGCATTTCCATGCAAAGGCTCCTCTGCACGGAAACTCAAGGCCTCGACCTCCAAATCACTCTGCCCACCGAACGACATTGTCTATTCTTCCTGGCTCTTCGTTGTCCTAATTCCGTCTCCCAAATAGGGCACATGGGCCATTTAATATTCGAATCTATCACTACAGCCCTTGAAATTAAAAAGTGCGCATTCCTGGCTGTCTGTGGCTGGCATCAAGACTCCACGTGAAAGCAGGTGTCAGATCCCACAGTGAAGCAGCTTATAATGGGTGTCCAGAGCAACATAAGTTACATACACTGAGTGGTGCTTCTTATAGTACTATATACTAGAGCTAAATTACTACTCGATAATAAACACAATAACCTTTGTGCCAATATTTTTCTATAATTATTACATAATTATCATTTATCACCTAATATATCAATCTTTTGAAATGGCCATAAATAGCCCCAAATATCTGCCTCGCGGGACGTACTATACTATCCCTGTTATATTGTACCTCGGCTCCGGCCCTTCTAGAGGCCTTCCAGAACACCTCTCCCAGCCTCGCTCCCACCACCTCCACTCTTCAGGAGCACTCGAACACACTCAGTTAGAATGCTTCCCTAGAATGCAACTGTTTCATTTGAAACCCATCCGTTCTTCAATTCAACCCCGACACATTTAATATAGCGTCCTCCGCACTGTTAGTTGTTTGTACTTATCCTCTCGGTCCTTCATTCATCTTGATTTATTTGGACAAAGCTTATGAAAATGCAAATTCGCTGAATACTGAGCAAAAAGTAGTGGCTGCACAGAACGGTTACTTGGGGTGTAATACACAGAAAGACAGACAATATCAAAAACAGTGTTCTGCCAAAGACGTGTTGGAGTATGCAGTTCTTCCAAAGTTGGACTGTGCTGTTCCTCCAAAGACACATGGGACACTCATAAAAGCCGACCCGATGAATAAGCCCCGTGGACTCAGTGGAGATAAATACTTGGTGAGGAAGAGCGAGTGCCCTTACTGAACTCTGAAGTTTACAATCGTGATATTCATTTACAAGGGAGAGGCCATTGTTTATTAATTCACCAATTCATTTATTAAGTGCTTATGCGTGATGCTAATGCCAAGTTAACTGAAACATGCACGGTCAAGATGACCATGCAGTAAGCAAGAGTAACTTGTGCAAGTTATACGGTCTTGATCTTTGCTAATATTATAATTATGGTGTTGGCGCGAGGCTTGCGGTTTAGCCAATGCATGTGTGCAAGGGACCAGAGTCTATAATTACTACAGAAGATCGAGAAGGGAATAGAAGGATAGGTTAGAATGAGAAGCAGAAGCAGCTCTAGCTGATGCATCATGCGGTGTCAATCTTCCCTCGAATGGAAAGGTGGTGGACATGTGAGAGTCTGCCTAATATAACAAGGATTGGGGATATGGAGGGAGGGGATGGGTCAAGGAGGGTCATGATAGATACAGCAGCTGGTCCCTCCCTCTCATTGCCGTGTTCTTATATATAGTGTTGCTGTGTGGTGTTGCTAGTGCTGCTGAGCTTGTGTTTTGTTTGTGGCATATATAAACTACACCCCTATGGCTACTTAGTGAAGGAAATCTGCTCCATATAAAACTCGGTGGGTATCTTAATTAGTGTCTTTTCTATCTCTCTTTGTGTATCCCATAGTGAAAATATCTAATTCTTGATTTCCGACTTGTTATTTATCCCGAATAACCGGTTGATTTTTCTTTGAACATGGTAGAAGTGTGCAACAATACAATGGTAAGTGCTCTTGCACTGCACGAGGACCATATATCCTCTTGTGCTTTGAAGTGATGCCTCTATGTCTTCGTTATTGAAGAAATACTGATTGTTTTGGGCTCTTTTTTATTTTTTATGTTGTGTTTGTAGAATACTCCTGTCAAAGTCTGTGTTACTGGCGCTGCCGGCCAGATTGCTTATTCCCTCTTGTACAACATTGCAAGAGGTGACATCTTTGGTCCGGAGCAAGTACGTGCATGAGCAAGGTTTCTTGATTTGTATATCAATATTAATTCATTGGGAGACGTTTACTTACATGTTTTACGGATTGTTTTCTTTAGCCTGTTATTCTTCATTTATTGGATATCCCTCAAATGGTTGGTGTCCTGGAAGGTGTGGTAATGGAACTCGAAGACTGTGCGCTTCCGCTGCTGAAGGAGGTAAAATGCACCGGTGATCCCATGGAGGGATTCGCTGATGTTGACGCCGCCGTTTTGGTAGGAGCCATGCCCCGTAAGGAAGGAATGGAGAGAGCCGACCTATTGAAAGCTAATGCTAACATTTTTAAAGTCCAAGGTGCTGCTCTCGATAAGGTGGCGAAGAAGACTGTTAAGGTCCTTGTGGTGGGAAATCCAGCTAACACCAACGCAATGATATGCTCAACCTGCGCACCATCTATTCCCAAGGAAAACTTTTCTGCTTTGACTCGCTTGGATCACAATCGCGCTAAGAGCAAAATCGCTATTCGTCTTGGTGTGACTGCCGCTGAAGTTCAGCACGTTGCCATTTGGGGCAATCACTCTTCCACTCAGTATCCAGACGTCTCTCATGCCATGTTAGAGGACAAGAAAGTCACAGAACTTGTAAATGACCAGACTTACCTTGAAGGGGAATTTGTGAAGACTATTCAGACAAGAGGTGCTGCTGTTATTAAGGCTAGGAAGCTTTCAAGTGCCATGTCTGCTGCAAAAGCCATTGTTGATCACATGAGAGATTGGTGGAACGGAACCCCGAAGGGTGAATGGGTGTCGATGGCCGTTCCTTCTGACGGATCGTATGGTATCAAAGAAGGTATCATCTACTCTTTTCCCGTAACAGTTTCTGCCAAAGGCAAGTACACTATCGTTCCAAACTTGAAGATTAGTGACTTTTCTCGTAAGATGATGGACGCTACTGCGAAAGAACTTTTTGCTGAAAGAGCCGAAGCTTTGGCTCAATTGGGCCTTTAAATGGTCTCCTTACCATTCACAAATAAAAATCCACGATGGACTGAGCATATGTGAGGTGCTGTGGACAGTCTTATACACTTACGGAGCATGATAATCTTTTGGCAAGGGGGTGGATGAACGCAGCCTTCATAAGTCCTCTGTGGGACTGTGGGGATTCAATCATTACACTTTGAGTTGCTTTTATTACATACATATAAAAATCCTACTGTTGTGTTCCGAACTCTCAGAACAAAAGCAGTATTTATTAGTGGAATACCATGTTACCACAGTTTACAGGCCACAAAGCACCCTTGCGTTGCGCTTCGAAGTTTTCGTTAGGGACACTCTTGTGCCCGTCACCTTTACTATTCCAATCGCTTTGTTTGATACATTCGTTTCACAACACGGCAGCTATTCAATGAAACAAAGGTCTGTTCACTGCATGCATGAGCATGGATGCTCAATCTGGTAGTTTGGGGATTCTGGCTCACTGTAATACATAGGATTTGCTTATGGCTCAACTTTCTAATTGTCCAGGTAAATAACCTAAGATTTCACATGGACTCTAAGCGCCAATTCTTTCTATCCTTTTCGGGGTATAAGGTTCATTTTTGATACAATTTGCCTACTAGCTTTTGAAAGTATGGCTGCGGTTGGACAAAAGTAGGAAAGAATTGCATAGTTTTTTGAAAATGGTCTACTGCGTAAGCGAAGTCGAAACCATATCTCGCCATATATATCACGAGCCACGATTTCTTCGACTACATAATTTGTCAGAACTGCATAAACGCTAGAATATTGTTTTACAAGTTAATTTTTTTGATTGTATAATCCTACATGCATGATAATCAGGGTAATTGGCACGCCGGCCAGCTGTGGATGCATCACTATACAAATCCTATTGATCAATGTGCCAATTTGGTGGGAAACTTGACTGCTTTCTCAAACTGTATTAGATATATGCGTCAAAAGCGGGCCATTGAGCCCCAATCAATGACAACCAGACCCGATATAAAGGGACAACCCATTTCCATATGTTTCAGTAATTAATTTTAAAATTTATAAGCCACACGGTTCAAAAGAAGCCCTTCAGCTAACAAAGGCAAAGACCCTTTCTCACACCCCTCCCTCTCCTATGTTCAAATACCCGAGATCCTCTGCCTCTCATCGTGTGGGAAAACCTTGGGAATCACACTTGGCCGTGATTGGTCACTTTACCGTGCCCACAGTAGGGCTAACTAATATTACCCTAGCTACGCTAGAACAAGGAGCTCCTTGACTAGAGGAGTCATATTCTAACTGATCAGATTTATAGCAATAACGGATACATTCCGTAACCCTCCCTCCCCTCCACCTCTAACAATTATATCTGCAGCTGTTCAAATAACCCTGCAAGGACTACTCAAATCAATCTCCTCCAAAGGAGCGTTACGAAAATTCTCATCGACATCATCTCCAGCTGCACCACTGGTCGACGTTATAGTCCACTACTAGAGTACTACCACTACCACATCTCCCATACAAAAAGAAATATTATTCCCTTCTTTTTCTTTTTTTTTTTTTGTAGTAAAATAATTTGGGGCGAGCAAGAGAGGCTTTTTTTGATATCCAGTACTTTCTTTTTTTCTTGTTTATAGTATTTTTCCGATAATTTGTTCTTGTGAGTTTCGGGATTTCTATTTTCGAGAAGGGAAGGGTTTTTTTTTCGGGATTTGAATTAAGATTTGCTTTTTTTTTTTTTTTTTTGTCTTTTTTTTTTTTTTTGGGGGGGAAAACCCAACTGGGATTTGTTACTATTTTGAGTCTTTAAGTCTTGTGTAGGTACACTTTGATTTATAATCGCCTATCTTATATTGCTATTGCTGTCTACTTCAGGGGGTGGGGTTGTACACCGTATGTTAAAAACAAATAGAAAACTGTGTTTTTATATCTTTCTACCAAAAATGATTAATCAACGTATAAGGGGGGTGGCTATGTCGTTTAGCGGGATGCTTTTATTGATTGGGCTTGTTATGGGTTTTGGATTGGGGGTGAAGGATGTTACTGCTGAGACTCCAGTTATCGTTGGGCAGGCTAAGTCGGGAATGCTCGCCTTTGGAGACGTTATGCCCTGGGTTGACTTGGAACCTATTGTACCGGAATCCCAATCGGGTGTTGTTGGAGCGACGGGACAAGGGCCTCGAAGGGTTAATAGTTCTGAATTGTCGATTTCTTGGACACCGGGGGGTTCCACCTCGAATTGCATGTTCACGTCAGAAGAGCTGAACAAATGTAACTTTTCTAGTGCAGGAGTTAACATGCAATCTTACAGGGGGAATATCGGGAACTGCCATTCAACATCATACGGGGGTTTGACAGAGTGTTCGAATGGAGGCACGAAGCCATATCAGAAACTATCATACTCAAGTGTATATCAACAATATAGATTTACTCACATAATAAGAGCAAAGGAAAATAGAAGCACTGCTCTTAGCGATATGTTTGTCCGCAATGATGAGGACGACATTTTGTTGTATGATTTTGCTGTTGGTTTGGTTGATGTTCCTCCAAGTTCAGAGTTTGATATTGGAACGACTGTTGGTCAGGGGCATAGCCCATCTCTTGCAGGACTCAACTTCACCAATTCTTCTCGCGAGGGTACGAGTGAGGTTCATTCCTTTAGTACAGGCTTGTATCAAGTTTTTGTGCAGAGAGGTGTTGTCTCAAATGAGACTCTGCAGTCAAGTGACCGAATTATTGACTACATGTGTAAAACTGATAGTCAAACTGATTGCATTGATAGACAGATGTTCTTCAACCAGTATGATGACATTTTGCCGCCTCAGCAGGTGTTTTTTGATGGCAATTTTTACATGTTTTTTCAGGTAAATGTCACAAGCAAAGTAGACGATGGCTTTATTCTTGTGAGCTCATTTGCAGAAAACTCTGTTGATGAAAGTGTTGGGAGTGCTGGTCTGCGTTCGTACATTTCTTTTAGTAACTTTAACTTGAAAGATAATGAAAGTCTTCTTGTTAAATTTAGAAGTGCTATCGGGCACGAAGAAGATAGGCATAAGGTTACCGTTGAACCCTACTATCATTCTACCAGAGTCAATGTTGGTGATTATTTAAGTTTAGCATTTTCGAATTATACAAAATTTGGAAGGAATTTTGAGCAGATCGGAAAATTGAAAATCGTTGGAAGTAAACAAGTGAGTCTTGTTGATGCTGCTACCAATATAACGACATACAAGTTTGACTCTTATTTGCAAATGGACCACGTTGTAAAGTCAAGCTCATTTTTTATTATTGAAATGAGCACAAACGGTCTTCAGAAAGGGAAGGACACGTTATGGAAGGCATCTAAATCGATTTTTGAGGATAGCCCGATCAAGGGCAGCTCTGCCTATCCCGGTCCGGGAGTGCAACTGTACAAAGCACCCGTTGATCCTAATGACGCTGGTACGACTAGCGACAGTGATGGATTAAGTACAGTCTCATATGTGTTGATTTTTGGAGGATGTGTGTTTGTGGCTACCGCAATGATTGCAGGTGTAGTAATTCACAAGCAAGGTGGATTTGCTGAGTTTGCGAAGAAAATGAGAGGTCAGAAGAGAGAAACTGGAGATGACGATGATATAGAGCTTCCGCACAAAGGGGCAAGCAGTGCACAGCTTATGAACCCCAATTTCATCCCCTCGGCTGTTGCTAGGGTCCCTAGCCATAGTGGAAGTAGCAACAGCAGTGGCAGTGTGCGAAATTCTCTTGCAGGCGTTGGTCTCATGAATAATTTTGGACTTGTTCCTGAAGCCGGAACAGCTAGCCCGATCCACTATGCCGCTAGTGTGGGAGACGTTGCCTATTTGCACCGTGTAATAATGCAAATGCAAAGCCAACATCCAGAGGGAGTAAATATTGACGCCTTGGACGTAAATGGAAGTACACCATTGATGCTGGCCATCAAGAGTGGTTCTGTTAAATGTGTTAAGCTTTTGCTATCTATTGGAGCTAGTGCGCATGCCGTGAATATGGACGCAGACATGCCTCTTAATCTTGCTTGCAGAAATGGAAGAGCAGATCTCGCTGTTTTGCTCCTGCGAAGTGGTGCATTGATAAACCCCCAGATTCCTGGTGTAAATCTGCCGTTAGTAGATGCTGTTATGTCTGGAGAAGCAGATATTGTGCATTTGCTGCTTGAAAACGGAGCAGATCCCAACGCTATGGATGAAGAAGGGGATTGTGCCCTTATTGTTGCAGCTAGGCTTGGGTTTCATAATATTTTGAAGCTTCTTTTGAGTGCAAGTGCTATTGTACACAACACAGATCGTAGGATGTGGACAGCCTTACATTGGTCGGCAGTGCAGGGAGACCTCACTGCATGTACGCTGCTTCTTAACCCCAAACTAAAGGCTAATGTTAATGCAAAGAGTAAGAATGAGGAAACTCCCTTGCATCTTGCTTCACGGGAAGGCTTTGCTGAAATTTGCCGTCTTTTGCTGCGCTACAAAGCGTTTGCAAACGCCCAGGACAAGGAAGGAAGAACTGCTTTAGATATGGCAATGTCGAGAATGCATTATGCCTGTGTAAATGTGCTTAGGGAAGTGAATGCAGAAGGTAGGGAGCCATCCCCGGCAGCGTTTGTAGGCGGCAGTCCCGGAGTTATAGCAGGAAGTATGGCTAGCAATGCTACTACGTCGCCGCAATTGTTTTCTGCCACTTCTCCATACTCCCATTTAAGTGCACATTCAATGGCCGGCTCTTTATCGCCAGATGGTAGAGGCATTTCTCCCGTTTCTCCTGGTGGTCTAAGTAACCCATTGCCACAAACTAATTTTGCAATGAATCAGCAAGGCCAAGCAAGCCCAACTATAGGCTTTCCAGCAGATATTAGTTTGGTGTCAAATACTAGTCCCGTGCCTGATTACTCTATTATCAGCCCACAGCTGGGTGACATGGCCTTTAATATTGATGATCCGGTGGTAAAGCTAGAGCCAAACTCAAACCCCGCTGATATCAATAACCAGAATAATTCACAGCAGTAAGCAATTCCTCATTAGCAAGATTACACACTTTTCTTTTTAAATTCTCCTGCCCACTTTGACTTGTACAGTAGTTTTTTTTTTCATATATATTCGTAAAAATATAACAAAAGAACAAAAATAAACAAACAATATAAAAATACAAGTCCTTTGCTTTGCTTTTTATTTGTTAAGTTAATACTTGTGTAGGCGGAAGTGACTGGTGCTGGTCCCAGCGAAGAGGAGTGTAGGAGTAAAACTGCTTTGCTCACGTGTCGGGCCGGGCTGTATTTAATCAAATTTAAGGGAGCCCACCCAACCTGTTCTTTTCGAATTGCTTTGTACATAAATAGATTTGAAGTGTTTGATGGCTTTGGGTTATTTACAGTGTGAATAGCTCTGGGTGAGCCCCTTTACGCGCATGCCTCTACTAAGTATGCAGACTCGTCCTCGTCGTACTTTTCAACCTCTTCGGGATCATAAATAACTTTCACCACAAGAGAGCAGCTAGGGCATGTGGCCACGTCTTCATTATCCAATAAATCATCTACTGTGATTTGAAAACGATCTCCACACGGGCAAGGGTAATAAAAGGTCCTTGACTCAGGGTCAAATTCGAAATCCTCAATTTCAATTTCGTCGTGGAAAACGGACATCGTTTCAAATAATTCAACTTGGAATAATCTCAGCCCCAAAAATAAATAAAAATACAACACGTTTGGAAAATAGATCCTCAACAACTTCTGCTTGTCCTATTTTACAATAACTAATCAATTGCCTCTTACCACACAGATAGAATAACTAAAACCCAATCTCCAATTTCCTCTTCCAAATTCAAAAAAAAAACCGTCGAAATACAACAAAAAAGAAAAGATAATAACTGATCAAAATATTATAATGAGAATTTGCAGAAGAAAAATAAAAATAATTACTCGGACTCAAAAAAAAATACCCTGCAATTTTATTTAGCTGTACCAGATTTCCCATACAAAAAATAACTCTCTCTGATTGGCTAATTTTGGCATATGGAAGCTGCAGCAGAGAAAAAATAAAAAATAATCATGGCCGAGTCCTGATGCAGATGGGTCGAGGGCACAGCTAGCTGTAAGCTGGCCCACGTTTTGAGCGATGGAGGATTTCCATACAAAATTATCACTATTACGGGGAATCTCCATGCAGCTGGAGCTTTTATCACTTTATGACTTTTTGTATGGAAAAACTGTTGTTTCTTTGTTTTTGCTCGGATCCGGCTCTTTTTTTTTTTTTGTTTGGTTTTTTTTTTTTTTTAGACTTTTTTTTGTTTTTGTTTTTTTTTTTTTTTTGGTTTGTTTTTGTTTTTGTTTTGATTAAAAAAAAAAAGAAAGATTTGATTTCTGGGCTAAAGCTCTATCAAGATTTATAATCAAAAGGATTCATAAAGAAACATCAAATCAAAAAAGAAACAAAGAAAGAAGGAAAATATGGACGACGTTGTGGTAAGTTGTAGCTGAAAACGGATCCTTCAAAGAATCATCCATTTGTGTGACTTTAATTGGATCTCGGTGATAGTGGTTTGCATTTTGCTACTGAAATGAGGAAAGATCGAAGAAACTAGAGAAGAAGATTGAGATTAGGGTGATGTTAAAGAGAGGATATATGGTGTTGTTTGTATTAGAGAGATCGGGGCTTGTGATTTCCTTTTGATGAGTTGGCACTAATTGGTTATGATACGTTTTGGCATTTGTGTTAATGAATCGTTCTTTGTTTGTTAGATTCAACACCGCAAAGAAATGGATGCTGTCATGGACCAAGAACAGGTAAGAATGGGTTTTTGTTTGTAGATTAATCTCCAGTTGGGTAATTGTGCAGCCTTTTCTTGTGTCTCACTGTACCTGTTTTGTTTATAATTCTTTTATGGGGATTCTTTGTGTACTTTTTTAATCGTTTAGTCTCGTTTGGTGGAAGAGATGGAAATAGATAAGCAAAGAACGGAAACACAAAGGGCTCATGCTCGTCGCGCCTCTATTGGAGCCGCTGATGCAGAGCAAAAACGACGTATTGCAGAAGGAGAAGATAAAGTTAGTGATTCACAAATTGAAAAGAAAGCGAGCATTCACGAGGCCTTGATGCATAAGGTTCAAGGAAATGAAGCTGATCGGGCAGCAGATGAAGAGCAGAAGCGTAGAGTTATGGAAAATCAAATAATGGAGGCTAAAGAGCAGATGGGTCGTGAGATGAATGCCAAAAATGCAGATAGAGCGAGTGATGTTGAGCAGCAACAACGTATCGCGGCCGACCAATTGAAAGTGGCACAAGAAGAGTTGATGCGGAAAAATAATCAAAAAATGGCGGACAAATTGAGCGACCAAGAACAGCGCGAGCGTATAGCAGAGACTAACAAAGTGGAATATTATCAGCGTGTAGAAAGAGAAAAGAACCAAGCGATGGTCGTTGAGCAGTGCGAAAATGAACGGAAGCGCCGTCTTTCCCAGAATGAGCAGCAGGCTGCTTTGAAGAAGGTTATGGGAGAGCAAGGTGTTGAGCTAAGGGAAGAAGTCTGCCGAAAAGCGAATGCAATGTCTGCAGATCGCCTGGAGAAAGAGGAAAGGGAGCGTAGATTAAAGGAAGAACAGCTAGTGAAACAAAAGAGTGAGTTTTATGAGCGTACTGCAGCAGCAAAGGCAGATAAAGCAATGGAAGATGAAAGAGAGAGGCGCATTGCGGAAGAAAAGAAGGAGCAGATGAAAGAAGAGCTTCTTCGTAAACAAAATTTGAAAAATGTTTGTGAGATGGAAGACATTGAACAACAAAGACGAGTCCAGGAAAATCAAAAGGCAGAAGCTCAAGAAGCTCTTGTTCGCCGAATGAGCCAAATTAAAGCCAATGAAATGGAAGATGCTGAAAAAGATTCGAGGATGAGAGAGTCATCAGATGCAGATCCAAGGCAAAAAACATTGAAAGTAAAGGTGCAAAAGGTATGTAAATAGTAGTCGTGTATTTTGAAAATGACTTGATGTTGATTTTTATTTTAATGCAATTTGCTGTGTGTTATGTGTGACTTGTGGTGTGCAGGAAGCAGCCCAGAAAGCTCTGCGCCGCTCTCCAAGACTTAAGAAATAGGGTGTCGGTGACACAAGGGAAGGGGCTCATGTATTGTCTGAGATGAAGTAGGCTTTTGTTTGTGAGCACATAAACTGAAAACTTGAAGCCGTGGGGCAGGATTGCGATGAGGCCAGGAAGAAATGTTGAAAGAAGCAGTGAACTATTTACGTTAACATAGAGTAATGAAACTGACCCATTCTATTGAATAAATTCTTTGATTATTGCCTCTACTGGACCTGTGGGCCACAAGATGATCCATTATAATCTTTTTGAAATATAGTTATCGTACCATTCATGGCACATCTCTTTCGGATAACCGAAAGCAATTGCAATACCGGGCGCTTGGAATTCAATAATGAGTAGCTGCCGAGAGAAATCAAAACTTGCAAATGACTTGTTTGGAAGAGTGCTAATGCTCCGCACAACCACTATGCGCATTAAACGTGTATATCGCGTTTTTGCTGATGAAAGTTCTACATATCTCCCAATATGTTGCAGCAATACTTAGCTCCTTCCTTTAAGGGCAATGATAAGTT
>PDIM01010373.1:108419-132708 GCA_002811675.1 Ichthyosporea sp. XGB-2017a
GATCAAAAAGAAACGAAAGCGACAATTAATAACAAAAAAGAAAAATCAACAAAATAAAAAATAAAATAAAAAACAAAAAACACCAAAAAACACCAAAAAAAAAGAAAACAAAAAACACAAAAAAAAAAAAAAAAAAAAAAAAAAAAAAAAAAAAAAAAAAAAAAAAAAAAAAAAAAAAAAAAAAAAAAAAAAAAAAAAAAAAAAAAAAAAAAAAAAAAAAATCCAACAAGTTTTCATACAAAAAAAAACAAAGGAAGTTTACTCGCGGGTTTTTTTCTTTTTTCTTATGAAAATTGCAAAATTGCAGCGAACAGCCAGCGGGGCTTTATTATCACTCCTCAGTCCTCACTCCTCCCTCCTCTCTCCGCTGTATAAGGAATTTTTCCCTTTGTTTTGACGTCCATAGTTGTGTTCCTTTAGTTTTCTTCTTGTGTGCTGGTTGTTTGCATCTTTTTGGACCTAGGGAGAGGCTGATTATTGCTGCTTGATTTTTTTTTAGTTTTGGAACGGTATTATTTTATTATTAGTTTGGGATATTCATTTAAGTATGATTCGAAGAGATCCAACTGCCATATCCATTTCTTTGGAGGATAGTAAGGAATATGAAGAAATTGTTGTTGCTACTGGCCAGAAGACAAGTAATTCCGGTGCTGGGGCTAAGATTAAAGCTCCTAAAAAAAGTGTGGCGGAAAGGATTGGATATACTGGAGGTAAATAGATTATGATAGGAAGCCATCCCGCTATTGAATGGAATGCGTTGCCAGGATTTAAGCACCCTCAGTTAATTTGCTGAAATAACTAGAGCAATGAAAGAAAGAAAAGTGCCTTGCAAAGAGCAATGACACGTCCCAACACTCATACATGCCGACAGTCACTATTTGCAAGACCTTGTGTAAGAGACTCTCTTCTAATTTCCACACCCAGCACCCATAGCATATGTACATATAAATAAACTTCTACTCCACCGTCAATCCAACAGTACAGGGCACCAGCTTCCCGTCGTTCCCCCCTCTCGGCCTTAAGCCCCTCTCTTTCTCTCTCAAGGAAACAGCGGTCCATGCCAGTACATAGTACACGTACAGCTGGAGAAAGAGAAATTAGTAGTACAGCTAGCATATTGAGGTATAAAAGACCTAAAACACGCCCAGCCTGTGTAGCGCCGCGCCAGGAGTTGTCATGTAGGCGTGTTCTTGTTCTCCTTGGTAGCTATCGGATTTTTGGTGTCCTTGTGATTTGTTGCTGTTCAGTTGAGTTGATTGACTTTATCTATTGGACTCCTGTTATTGGCTCTGGACATTATATGAGATTAATTTTGTATTTGTGTTTTGTAAATGTGGGATTTTGATTTAGAATGAGTAGTGCAATTTTGAGACCGTTTATTTGTCACCAGACCGGAAGGAATATATTTTGGTGTTCCTTCCCTGGATTTAGTCTTGGAAGGAGGTTCTATTCGAGTAAAGTTGGTGATGAAGGGGTTGATTTGTTTTTTAGGAAAAGTGCCTCGAACGAAAAGCCCAACGGTGTACCAATTATAATATTACATGGGTTGCTGGGAAATTCGAAAAATTGGCGGTCGATTGCTAACGCTCTTCGTGATTCCGGACCAATGCATAGGGACGTATATGCGCTTGATTTGCGAAACCATGGCAATAGCCCCCACAGGGACTCTATGAAGTATTCTGAAATGGCAGGCGATGTGAAGCGGCTCATGGAGAAAGAGAACATAGAAAAGGCAACAATTGTAGGGCATAGTATGGGAGGGAAATTGGCCATGGAAATGTCTAGTAGGTTTCCCGATGCTGTAGATCGACTGTGTGTTGTTGATATAGCTCCTGTACGTTACACTGATTACGCGGGAATCACACAGATATTTGAAGCAATGGAATCTGTAGACTTTACCAAAGTTTCGTCCAGAAAGGATGTTGATAATGCCCTTTCTCAAATGATTCCCAATGCTGGTGAGCGCATGTTTGTATTGACAAATCTTGAAAAGAACCAAGGCGTATTTAGCTGGAAGGCTAATTTGAAAGCGCTTGTCAATTCCTATCACGACGTTGTCAAAGATAACTTTAGTGGTCTTTTCGAAGGGAAAACACTCTTTATCCGTGGTTCGAAATCCCCATATGTTAAAGACGAATATATTCCCCTAATTAGACAAAAGTTTCCATTTTCCCGCGTTGAAACTGTCCCTGGTGCTGGCCATTGGGTGCATGCCGAAAATCCCAAACTTGTAATTCAACTCATTTTAGATTTCGAAAAGGACCACCATCACTTGTCCTAAACGCACTGAGACTCGCCACCACACCGAAAAGAAACTCACAGGAGTCCAAGGCAAAACGACTTATTTAAAATAAAGCCAGATCATGGGCGTTCCCTGGCACAACACTGTATTTGGATTTTGCTCTGCAAAACTTTTAAAGTGTAAAGGACTGTTCGAGTGTGCAGCATATTTGCCGCGCAATTACATGCAATAAATTAAAATTATAACAGGACATGCAGAATCAGGGAGCCGTGTCCAGAATAATTTTTATGATGAAAAGTTTCGCGTGCTCATGAGAGCATCGGCACGCGCAGCTCAAGACAATATCAATTGTGAGTCATAACTACGTTGGATGCGTAATTTCAATGAAAGAGTGCCCAACTTATTTCCTCGCGCTTATTTCTCGTGCTCACTTCTTTTAGCGAAAAATTAGGAGTTACCCATCATGACCCCAAACCAATTCTCCATTTATAGTGAAAACCTTTATGCCTACGAGTGCCACAATTTGGTTGTTTTTTTGTTGTTGTGGTGTTTGGTTAGTTTCGATTCTGAAAAAGTTCAAAGATTTTAGAGGGATTAATAAATGTGACCTGAAGTATGGTGGAGATCTTGAAGAGAAGTGCTGGGGAGAACGGGGAAGTGGAATGTGGGAAGGAGATTCAAAGAATCAAGGCAAAACATGACATTACTGGGAAGTTACCAAATGAATGTTTGGCCCATATTTTATCGTTTGTTGATGATTTTGAGTCTTTGAGATCTGCTAGCTTGGTGAATTGGCAAATGCATTATATTACACAAATTCGCATCAATTGTATATATAAAAGTTACTATCAGAAACTAGCGAAAGTCCCCAATGCTGCCATGCATATTGAAGAACTTGATGAGTCGCGAATGCCCCAGTGGAAAAAGTGCGGCATTATGTATGTGCTGAGTTCTGTTTATTTCAATGGTGAGTCGATCAACATGAACTGTGTGACACAGATGAAAAATGTTGCTGCTGCTTTAGTTGGGGCTCGTTCAGCATTGTACGTGTCCGAATATGCTGCAACTATGCTCCATAAAACCTCACCTTGCTTATTGCGTAAGACTATTGTGCTGTGTCTCCTTTTGAAAAAGATTCATATTTCCGGAGTTACTCTGACATCCATACCGGAATGTATTGTGAATCTCCCGGAGCTTGAGGTTCTTCACATGTCACATTGCTTTATTCAAGAAATTCCAAAGGGCCTGGGGAAAAATGGCAAGTTAACTCACTTAGATTTATCTTTTAATGCCCTAAAATCTTTTGGGGAAATTGATTTATTTGAGAAAGAAGAGTGCACTGCGTCTCTAAAGGAGATTAATTTATTTAAAAATGAGATTCAACAGCTTCCATCAATGAAATTTTGTAAAAACCTTGAAATTCTCAATTGCAAAATGAACCAGTTAATAGAAATGCCGTCACTTGAGGGGTGTCGATCCCTCAAATCCCTGAACATAGATAATAACAGGCTAAAACAACTCAATTGCGACATCAGTGCATGTAAGGAGCTGGAGATATTGAGCTGCAACTTCAATGTTATTTGTTCATTTGGGGATAGTCTAAGTGGTTGCTCCAGTTTGAAAATCATCCAAGCCCACCATAATCAGTTATTTGAATTTGAAGATTTTCCTACCGAAAACTTGTATGCTATTCATATCGATGACAACCTTCTGACCACACTGCCGGACAGTGTTGGGGAATGCTTGTCGTTGAGAATACTTAGTGTAGAAAATAATAACTTGGTGGTGCTCCCTGAAACATTACGCAATTGCACCAAAATTTCTTGCTTGAGAGTCGCCATGAACAACTTGTCATTTTTCCCTGATATTTTTGGAAACATGGAATCCCTGCAAGAGCTCTCCTGCTCATGTAATAGCCTGAAATCGTTTCCAGCCTCATTCAGAAACTGTAAGTCGCTTAAGAGACTTGACTGTCACAGAAATGAATTGTATGAGCTTCCAGAGTTTGATTGAGCGAAGCGCAGCGTAGCGTTTTTCTCTCATCAGCTCAGGCCCTTTTTGACGGTCAATTTTTTCGAGGATATATGATAAATGCAGCCTTCTGATTGGATAAAACCCCCATCCCCCAAAATTATGCTTCTCAGAACTGAATCCCTTACACAAGCTTCGCTCGTCCACACTTGCTGTGCAGACTATTTTAAAGACTGTGAAATTTCAGATATTATTTGTAGCGAAAATAGGCTGAACTCCCTTCCAGAATCTATTTCACACCTTTCGCACCTTCATGATCTCCAATGCCAAAACAACTTATTATCATCGCTGCCTGAAGGGGTCACTAGATTACGTGGTATGAATAGCTTGTCCTGCTTCAACAACCCAATGTCATCACTCCCTCGAACGCTTTTTAGCAAATCTGGCCAACGACAGCAACGCACTGTTACTTCATCATCTATAGGCTAAGCACTCAAACAGTTAAATAAAAGGCACCGTGGGCTATTCATTGTGTACCTACGACCAAATGACGGCTAGTCAAAATAGCCTAGCAATACTTTTTGAACTGCGCTGATTTTGAAACGCATAAGTAGTGGATGGATTCATATTGCTGTTGGTTTCGGCCATATCTAGCAGAAAGCACCCCATCTCGTCTGACCTGGGAAGTTAAGCTGCTACGGGCGCGGGCAGTACTACGGCTGTGGACAACATGGGAATACTGTGTGCTGCAGTCTCTTGTTTTTTCGCCCACCTTTCGTGTAAGCATTTGGCTTTCACCCTTCCATGACCTTACTTCTTTTTTGGACCATCCGACGAGGATGAAGAAAGAATCTGTGAGCGAATAAAAGAAAAGGCTTTAAAAGCTTTGTAGCTGTTGAAAGATTGTGTCTTTGTGCAGAAAACTGTTCTAGAGAGTGTCTCCTTCAAAATGAAAGTTTTTGTTTGCATTTACCCCGAGGATTTGCCCTAGAGGCTAGAGCGTTGAAGGTAAATAATTAAACTCGAGGATAGCATGTATCCGAGAAGGGTTTTCGTGATGTAGTTGGTTATCATATCTGCCTAACACGCAGAAGGTCCCCGGTTCAAATCCGGGCGAAAACATTTTTTTTGGTTTTTTTTTTATTTTTGTTTTGTTTCATTCAAAGTTCATTTATGAGGCAGTAGTGGCTTTTTGTTTGGTGGTTTTCTGTGTTTTGCTTTTTTTTTCTGCAGTGGTTGTCCTTATCATTAAAAGGGGACGAAATAAAATCATGAGTTTGTTAGGTGGAAGATTTTGCATCGGGAAAGAAGGGAGAAGGGTGTTTGCCAGGGCGTTCACCTCGTCGGCGGTATCCACTAGATCCTTGGTTGTGCCTGAAAATATAAAATCAAGACGGTATGACAACAAAGTTGCTATTGTGACTGCTAGCACGGACGGTATTGGACTGGCAATTGCGAGACGCCTTGGGCAAGAAGGTGCGCACGTTGTAATTAGCAGTCGAAAAGAGGCAAATGTGAACAAAGCTTTGGAAGAGCTAAAATCTGAAGGACTGAGTGTGTCAGGAATGGCTGTCAATGTAAATGACGGTGAACAGCGTAAAAAGATGATCGAAGAAACTGCGCAAAAATATGGAGGAATCGATGTTTTGGTCTCAAATGCAGGTGCCTCTCTTTATTTTGGTCCTCTTATGGGCACTCCTGAAAGCATGTGGAGAAAGATGTTTGACACTAATGTCACTTCTTCGTTTCTCATTGCCCAGGATGCAATGCCACATATGCAAAAAGGGTCTTCCATGCTCTTTGTATCTTCCATTGGTGCTTATCAGCCACTGCCTCTTATCGGCTGCTACTCTGTGACAAAAACTGCCTTGCTAGGGCTTTCTAGAGCCATTGCTGAAGAACTTGGACCTGAGGGTATTCGAGTGAATTGCTTGGCTCCCGGCATAATCCGAACAAAGTTCAGCAAAGCACTGACAGAGACTGATTCCCTTTTGGAAATTATGATGGAAATGACACCACTACGAAGAGTAGGCGTACCCGAAGAGTGTGCAAGTGTTGCTGCATTCCTGTGCTCTGAAGATGCCTCTTACATTACGGGAGAATGCATAGCCCCTTCAGGCGGAATGAGAAGTAGACTGTAAGAACTGATTGGTTCCCTCTTTCTTTCTCTCTCTCTCTTTTTTTTTTTCTTTTTCTTTTTTTGCCTTTCTTTCAATCAGTTTATTGCACAATTACTGTTTGATTAATTTTTCTTTACCTCTGTGCCCCTATCGCTTCCATTTTAAATATCCAGTATTTTCTGATCCATTCGATCCCCCCTTTTCCGGCACAAAGACAAAAAAAAAATAAAGGAAAGATTATGTATTATACAGTTTAAGCTATCCCCAATTTGACATCCTTAGTTCCCCCCTTCGAAATCCTAAAGAACTAAACTTTAAAGCCATAACTTCGCATGCAGACCTTGTGAGCTTCAATCAAGTCCTGGCAGTTGGCTTCTCCCTTTTCTACGATGCTACCCACGCACACACACAAAAAAAAGACAATTAAGATTAACAACTTTTTCACTTCAAAAAGCCTCTTTCGGGAGCCAAAAAGCACACATATAAACACAAACACACAAATACATACCATGCATCCCTGGGCTTTTTTGTTTCTGGACAAACGCAGCAAGGCTTGAGGTTTTCAGGATTAAGTTCCTTTGTGCCATACTGCACCTCTTTCTTACCACCCTTTCCGTTATCACTCATTCTTAATATTATTTGCACTGAAACACCCGTTACCAAAATTCACAAAACTCAAAATCAAATAAACAATCAACGCAACCAAACAAAGCGAAAAACAAAACAAAACAAAAACCCCTCCAAAACAAATAAACTAAAAACTATAAAATCCACACCTCTTGTTCGAAAATTTTAGCGCCAAAGCCAACCAACATGTGATATGACATATATTTTTTATTTTAGGTCATTGGCTGAGTCATTTTCACTATGCAGATTTTGTATGGTGCGGGGGCCGGAATTATTATTGGAAAAATTATAAATAAAACGGATATCTTTTTTCTTGTTTTTTGATTTTCATTTTTAATATAAGGTTGATTGATTTATTGAGAGACGAGCTTGCACCAGGGGAAAGTGTGTGTGGTTATTTATCTGTGTTTTTTTTTAAATCATCAGTTATGTTCCGACTTGGTATGACCTCGGCCATGTCTTTTTCACCAGCTCGAGCGAATGGTTTGGGTAGCAGTGGTGCAAAGATTTTGCGTGCAGCTGGATTCTCGTCAATGAAAGTTGATAAGAAAAGAACTCATCTGTTTAGGAATACTTTTGGGGTGGTTTCAGCCCTGTCTGTAGGCTACGTTGGCTATCATTGTGCAACCAACCGCGTGTATAGACGTAAGATTAAATTAACTTTGGGTGGATTGGCCAGATTTGCACGAACGGCCGTGTGTGGAGCAGCCATTGGCATTGACTATAACCGTACTTTGCGGGGTGTTGAATATGGAACAGAAGAATACCGACAAGCTTTGAAGGAATGTAATTATAGGAGTGCCCATCGCATTTTGGATACCTGTTTGCAAAATGGCGGCTTGTATATAAAATTGGGACAGGGCCTTGCGTCTTTCAATCACATTCTTCCAGACGAATATACGGACGTTCTTTCTGCTCTACAAGACAAAGCACTCGAAAGAGATTTCTCTACGGTTGAAGAAGTTTTTGAGGATGATTTTGACTCTGATATTGATACTTTATTTAAAGAGTTTGATAAACAGCCTATTGCTGCTGCCAGCTTGGCACAGGTTTTTCGGGCTGTAACCAAGCAGGGGGACGAAGTTGCTGTTAAGGTTCAGTATTCGGATCTTATGGATCGCTTTGATGGAGACATGTTAACTACAAAGCTTTTGCTTGACGCCATTGCTTTTCTATATCCTGACTTTAAGTTTGGATGGGTGTTAAAAGAGACTCGCGATACCTTGGTTCGTGAGATGGACTTTACTTTAGAAGCGCGGAACGCCGAAAGATGCATGCGAGAGATTGGAGATATGGAAGGTTGCGTTATCCCGGACATTCACTGGGAACTTACAGGAACGAGGGTTTTGACAAGTACATTTGTAAGAGGCTGCAAGTCAAACGACAGAGAAGCCATAAAAGCAATGGGTTTAAGCTATAGTGATGTGATGACTAAAATGATCAATATTTTCGCCCAGCAAATTTTTGTAAGGGGCTTTGTGCATGCAGATCCGCACCCCGGAAACGTTCTTGTGCGCAAAGGTTTTGATGGAAAGGCTGAAATTATTCTTTTGGATCATGGACTGTACGAGCAAATCAATGACAATACAAGAGTTGCTTTTTGTAAGCTTTGGAAATCTTTAGTTATTCGGGATGAACCCACAATGAAATCTGCATCAGAAGAACTTGGTGTTGAAAATTACCTTATGCTTGCTGGTATGATTCTACAGAGACCATATCACGGAGCTTCTATTGGCCTAGGGGGTCATTTAACTAAAGATGATGTTGCTTTGATGAAAAAAATCGCTCAAGAGCATATGGATCAGATTGTTGTGGTTTTACGTCAGCTTCCCCCTCAACTTTTATTAATCATGAGAAACATTAACCTTGTGCGATCGACCAACAAAGAGCTAGGTGCTCCTGTCAACAGATTTGTTTTAATGGCAAAGCAGGCCATCCGGGGCATCAAAGAAGTTAATTCTGCCTCTGAAGGGAATACTAGCGCATGGACTTCTTTTCGAACTTGGAAGTCTACATTATATTTCGACTTTATTCTCTCTCGCGTTACTTTCTATTCCTGGCTCCAAAATCAACTTTTAAGAGTTCTTCGAATCCTTGGATTCCTAGACGAAATTGAAAATGAAATTGGAGAAATTGTGGACCTTGCTGCTTGAAAAGAAACACGGCGACTATGTAGCTCTGTCCACGAATATAGCTATTAATTGACGCCTATTTTATCTATTTATTAACTTTGTCATTTCGAACTTTAACACATTTACGATTTGCGGATTATATTTTTGATGTAGTATTCACCGGCTTTGTAGGAGGAGCGAACCATTGGCCCACTTGCTACATACTTAAATCCCAACTCTTCGCCCACTTTTGCCCAGTAGTCAAACTTTTCAGGAGTTACAAACTCCTTCACTTTTAAGTGACGTTTCGTAGGCTGAAGATACTGCCCAAACGTCACAACGTCAACATCATTTGCTCGCAGATCTTTTAGAGTTTGCAAAATTTCTTCATCCTTTTCACCCAATCCTAACATTAAAGAAGTTTTTGTCAATATTTTTGGATTCGATTTTTTAGCGTGTATAAGAACGTCCATAGACTGTTTGTAGTTGGCCCTTCTGTCTCTCACATACATTTGCATATCTTCTACAGTTTCCAAATTATGGGCATAAACCTCCAGGCCAGAATTTGCCACTTTGGCTACCGAGTCCATATTTCCTGAAAAATCCGGAGTCAAACATTCGACCAGAATCTCAGAATTATACTTTTTAATTTCACGAATCGTCTGCGCAATATGAGCTGCACCCCCATCAGGTATATCGTCTCTATCAACCGAGGTCAATACAATGTAATCAACTCCCCATTTCCCAATTGCTTCTGCCGTGTTTTTCGGTTCATTCGGATCCAGCGGTGGGGGTGCGCGATTGGTCTTTACACTACAAAATCTGCAACCCCTTGTACAAGTATCACCCATCAACATAATGGTTCCTGTTGCCGCAGACTCCTCACCACCACCCCAACATTCACCGATATTTGGACATTTTGCCTCCTCACAAACAGTAGCAAGCTTCAAGTTTCGTAATGATTTTTTTAGTTTGTTGTAATTGGGGCCCGACGGAACATTCATTTTAAGCCATTTCGGAAGGCGTTGTCTTTTTGTTCGTTTGTTTGTTCAATGAAAAAAAAGTGAAATTAACTTAACGTTAGTGCTTGCTGCGACTGCACCTTCAACAAAAAAGAAAGAAATAGTTTACCTTTCCACTTTCAAAGACTTGGCCACTTTTTTCCCCCCCAGCATGCTGTTCCCAGCAGCAATAAAATCTTCCAGGCCAGGCCCATTTAAAATCTCTTCTCTCCTTTCTGGTGATATTGTACTCTTAAATCTCTGAACGGCACCAAGATTAAATTTTGCGGCTGATTTAAATCCACCAAGGGTGATCCCCACACCCACACTACCACCTGAGACCAAACGCTGCATAATCAATCAACAAAAGTAAACTATCCTTCCCAATTTCAAATCCAGCAGAACTTTCTGATAGTATAATTTTCCTTTGACAGATAAAGAGAAGCGCACAAACAAACTAAAAAAAAAGAACCCAACACAACTAAATCTATTCAAATAGTAAATCTAACACTAATATAAACAATATTAACAATAATATTAAAATAACAATAATAAATGAGTACAATAATAATATAAACTCAATGTAGCTAAAATATCTGTGATCATGACTCATGAGGGGATGGGGGCCTTGCACCCATGCAGGCACGTGCCAAGTAATTGATTCCTGTAACAGATGCCTAAATTGACTGCATGTTGGACATTATGTGATATAAGAGTGTTCAGTTTGGAAGTGTTGGTGCCTCGAAAGTAAAGCTTATGTTTGTTTGAGATGGTGTTGTTATTTTATTTGGTTTAACAAAAGACTCTTTTTCAATTCTTGGAATGGTTGGCATCCTTTGTCTAACCCACCCTTAAAACAATGAGCCACTGGTGTCGGAAGTAAGAACATCATCTTCTAACCAGGGCGATGGCTATGTACTTAACGTACTGGAAGCTTTGGAAGAGCATGAACATATTTCGCCCCATTTCTTCATTTTCTATGAAAATATGGCCAGAACGTGTTGTGTAGTCAACGTAATGAAGGTCCCACAGGTGGGAAAAGGTCTCAATACTCCCATCTTCACTATTACTTTCTTTGTCTTTTGCTCGAAAGAAGCTAGTGTGATAGCAAGTCTTCAAAAATATTTCGAAAGGCGTTTGTGGTATCATTACCACGGCATAATGACCCTTGCAACAACTACGACCTTTTTCATGGAGAAGATCTTTTCTTTTAACAACCCCGCTATTCATAATTTCTGATATTCACCTAGTCTACCTCTGTCTCGTCATTAAAGTCTTTATACAAAGCACAGCTTGAGAACAAGCAAATTCACTTTGCTAAAAACAGGACTCAGACTGCAACTCCCTGCAAATTGGAAATTATAATAGGGTGGGCGTTGTAACCCTCAACAGCTAGCCGATGCAACTGCTAGATCATCTGCGCGACGCCGATAACTTTATCGCATGCACATCCTCCTGATGGCAGCTATTATATTGCACATGCCCTGCCAGTATGGTGGAGCTACCAGGCCCCCCTCCTCGCGCTCCCTGATAATTATTTGAAGTACCGGCTGTGTTGCTTTGGTTGTTTGACGTGTTTATTTTGCAGAGCTGGAGGGTTCATTGTGTGGATAGATTACTCTTTTTGGGGGTGTTGGATTTTGAGAGACCAAGACCCAAGTGGTGTTGTCAGTTTATTGTTTGTCACCTGTTGTCACCGCCACTAACATATACACCTTTTGTTGTTGTTGTTGTTTGGCGTATACTTTTCTTTTTGACAAGGTGCAGGGTTTTGTTCAAGCTTGAAAACGGATTATTAATAGGGAGATCAGGATGCTTCATTGGTTGAGAACTTTGGTGCGAGAAGCCGTGTATCGACCGGCATTGTATAATACTAGTGGTACCGGAGGTGGACCATTTCATATCCAAATCTTTGCAATGATTATATCTTTTGCAAATTTTTATTCACCCATCTGGAAGAACTATTTTGGATCATTAGTAGTGTTCACCATTGCTTGGGTGTGTTCGATTTATTGGCCGAGAATAGAATACAAATTCCACTATCATTTAACTTTCTTGGCAATCGGGGGAATCGCTCTTATTGTGCATTTTCTGTCTTATGTAAAAGCTATATTTCTATCATGTGGGCAAAGAAAATCAGAATTGGATGGCATTGCTTACAGCAGTGTTGAGAAAAATCGATTTAAATTCTCTCCTGGTGTGTTGGTTATGTGGATGGGGGTTCTTTCGTTCTCTGCATTTGTGATTGTGAGCGTGTTAAAGACCGACTTGTATAATCCTAAAAAGAATCTTACTCGGCAGTATAACATAGTTTTATTTTTTTTCTTCACTGGGATTATATTTGGAGGATATTTATTTTACCTTTCTTGTAAGCTGGCGTATAGATTGAGCTTAATAGGGTTTGCAAGAGCCGGGTATGCTTTTGTAGCTGGGGTTTTTATTGTTTGGATTATGGTTATGACCATGATGCATTCTTGGTACGTTGAAACCAGCGACTACGCCATGAAAATTCAGTATATGGGTAACTATGGCGTCGAATTTGAACAAGGCGTATGCTCTTTTGAATTCAGTAGGGGCTTTATGGACTACTTGAAGCCAAGGACTCTCAATTTTTTTATTGGGAGCATGACTTGTGGTGATGATGATGGTACCAAGCATTTTTCTTCCCTTAAAAATGGCATCCTATCTGTTCAATGTGCGACAGAAGCAGAAGTGTTTGAAGCTCCAGACTTTATATCTTATAGGCATGAAAAGGATTTTGAGTCTTTGCACAAAATGGGATATAATAGCTCAACTGTTGTTGTGAAGGAGCCATTTGGGTATATTAAGCCGGTAGCCATCAAATCAGAGTTTGTAAGAGTACGGTGTGGAGATATATATAATTTCCATATGCAAGTTGTTGAAAAGAAAGATTTGGTAAAGCGATTGACAAATAGTAAAAAGAAATGGGCGAAAGATAAAATGGACTTTCTTTTCATCACTCTTGACAGTGTTAGCCGTGCACAGATGTTTCGAAGAATGCCAAAGACAGTCAAGGCAATTGAGCAGATTGGTAAAAAGCCAGAAGTCGACTTTTTTCAGTTTCTGAAATTTAACGTCATTTTCTGCTGTACGCAAGCAATGATGAAACCGCTTTTTGAAGGGTCTTTTATCGATAATCATGACGCTCCGTTTGATGAGGGAAATCCTGAATCAGGATACCGAGGTATATACTCATACACACAACAAGAAAAATTTGGTGAAAAGAATCCAAATGTGTTTCCAAAGAACATATCGTATACTGGAATGTTTAAATATTTACAGCATAGGGGATATGCTACGGGGTTTGAACTGCAGAATTGCCCAGATGACCATTTTGAAGCCGAAACATACAAGTATATCGACCATTTGGGAACATGGGGTTTTTGTCACCCTCAGTTGAGTTTTGAAACTACTACTTTTCAAGGACAATTCTCGATCGCTCCCCATTGTATGGACAACCGGTTTTCTCATAACTACATGCTTGATTATGCAGAGTCGTTTCTGAAAACGTATAAAGAGCAGTCCAAAATGTTTTCAATGCTTATACAGGATGGGCACGAAGGTTCAGGGGAAGTTGCTGCTTCTAATGACGATGACTTGTCTAAATGGTTGCTTAAGCTGGACAAGGAAGGGGCGTTAGAAAACACTGTGGTTGTCATACACGGGGATCATGGCCTTCACATGGGTCCTTATCCCTTTACAGAAGCTGGTCAGGTGGAATTCCTTAATCCTTATTTAAATATTCTACTCCCGAAGAAATTCACCGACAAGCACGCCGAATTTGCGAAAAACCTGGCTTCCAACGAACAGTCGCTGATGACGGTGTATGATCTCCATGCCACCATGATGGATATAATCCACATGACTAGCGGCGGTGGTGAAAAAGATTTCACTTCTAGGGGCGAATCGCTGGTACGAAAGAATGTAAGGAAGAGAACTTGTAAAGAAGCTAATATGGGCCACTTTGAGTATTGCCCGTGCACCGAATATCGCACAAGTGAATACAAGGACCAAAACTTCTTGTTTGAGTAAGAAGAAAAAGCATTCAGGCCAGCCCAAACACAACCCCTTCTTTAGTACTGGCAGCCCTCTCTGTACATAAATAAAAAACACAACAAGTTGAAGCTTGAACCAAAAAAAAAAAATTATATGATATCATTTTGCACAATTTTTTCCCGTCGCCCGCAGTTTCAGCCAGCTGATTGATCATCTAAAAAATAAGTAAAAGAAGTGTTGCATTTTGCAGTTTTTGTTTGGTTTGTAAAGTGTTGCTTGATTTTTGATTTGTGAAGTTCCGTTTGGTGCAGTTAGTAGTTGGATAATGACAAACAGCAGTTTGGAGCGTGAGAGTAGAATGGAAGGGAAGAATACAGTGTTTGTGAAGGTGCCTGCCACCACTGCTAATATGGGCAGTGGATTTGATTCTATGGGTATGGCAGTTGATATTTGGAATGATCTTCGGGTTACAAAAGCGTCACATTATGAAATGACAATTGAAGGGGAAGGGAAAGATTTCTTACCGAAGGATGATAAGAATCTTGTTGTTGTTGGATTGAAAGCGGCATTTAAGGTATGAGTCTTTGGGATCCTTCTTAGATTTTACCTTAACTAATGGTGGTGCTTGATTCTTTGTTTTGTTTTGCTCGATTGCTTTGGTATAGACTGCCGGAAAAGAAGTTCCACCTCTTAAGTTCGAGTGTGTGAATAGAATCCCTTTCTCTCGTGGACTTGGAAGCAGCTCGGCTGCAATTGTATCGGGAATCATTGCAGGATTGGTTCTCGCAGGCCATGAACTGTAAGTGCATTGTCTTCTTCCGGAAATATGAAATATATGGCTCTTTGACTGAATTTTAACAACTTTGCTTTTAGACCTGTTCATGGTGAAGAAGAACTTCTTCAAATTGCGGCTTCGATTGAAGGACATCCAGATAACGTTGCGCCCGCCATATACGGAGGTTTTCAAATAGGCGTTCATACAGGATCACGTTGGTTTACAAGCAGGGTTCGTATCCCGTAAGTATTTTGTTAAATTCATCACTGTCGTCATGCATGCACTTAGTATCTGTATTTGTAGGACTTATGAAATATCTTCTTGCATTCTTGTACTTAAAACAGATATGGACTCCAGTGCACACTGTTTGTTCCCGATAAAGGATGCGAAACAAGTGAAGCTCGCGCCCTTTTGGGCAACGATGTTAAGCGAGACGATGCCATTTTCAATATAGGAAGAGCAGCTATGCTGGTGCATGCTTTTTTTACTGACCGTCTGGAGGTAAGGAACAAGTTTTCACGGTAATAATACAAACTATTTTCTTATTTTTGGTTACCCTGTGCCCTTCGAATCCAGGACTTGTCAATCGCTATGGACGACCGTCTTCACCAGCCCGCGCGATCTCAAATACTTCCAGCCTTGTACCCAATGATTAAAGCCGGTAGGTATTTTTCATTCGTGTATGAGTTCATTGTCGATTTGCTTTTATTGTTTATTAATATTGGTGTTCGTTACGTTCGGTATTTTGACCTTGACATTCAATAGCAACCGCTGCTGGTGCCCATGGATGTTTCTTGAGTGGGGCCGGATCCACCATTCTTGCGCTGACGAGTGGTAGAAGTGGAGACATTTATACGCAAAGAGAGTCAGAGCGTAAAGAAACAGCAGTGAAAGATGCCTTTTTGAAAATTTCTAAAGAGTACGAAATGCCAGGGCGCATCTTTATTACAAAGCCTACTGAAACAGGGGCGCATGTAGTCTCATGCGAGTAAGCGGTAGGTGCCTAGACGGAGTAATAAAAGATAAACATTAAGTAAATCGCGGTTCCGTTATACTTTTCTATTTATTCACATATATAACATAGATGCAAACCTTTCTAAAGAATGCCAGCTGCTTAGAGGTGATTGATTGAATTATATACAATTTAGGCAAATTAACGACGATATTTTCCACTTAAGGAACTGACGGCTTTGTCCAGAGCCTTTCCTTTTAACTCTGTCTGCTCGAGCTGATGAAGTAAGGCGTATGTAACACAAATAGGATCATTGGGCTTGGTCAAAAGAAGCGCTTTCAGTCTGGAGCCTCCAGAAGTTTTGAACCCCATTGCCTTGAGCTCCTTTACAATGTCTTTCTCAAGTCCATACTTTTCAATGAGGCTGTCGGATGTATAGTTTGAATTCGGATGTCTGTCTTCAAAAAATGATCCCATCTTTTCATTGACCCAAGGGTGATTGATTACCATATCTACAGTTGCTCTACGCTCAGGATCAACACACAAAAGTCTCTTCAGAAGGTCTTTGGCGGACAAAGAAAGGTGGGAAGGATATCTGCATTGCGAGAATACTGCCGACCGATACACATCATGCATTGTTTTTCCACCAAAAGGAAATTTGCCAGTAAGAGAAACATAGAGTAAAACTCCAAGAGACCACATATCAGCACATTTCCCTCCATAACCACCCTTTTTTTTCTTTTCACTTTTTGATATTATTTCCGGTGCAATATAATGTGTCGAACCACACCTTCCATTCATTTTACGGTTTGGCTCTATTTTCTCACTGAATCCAAAATCGATAAGTTTGCAAACTTCCCTGTTCATCATAAAAGAGTCCTTCCCATCTTCCTCTTCTTTCCCACACAAGGCACTAAGCATTCTCTTGAAAAATGAAGGCTTCTTGTTCTCCGAATAACGGTTAGTACAGAATACGTCATCTCTTGAGCTTCTGTGAATGAGTACATTTTCCGGTTTGATATCTCTATGAACAATTTGCCTATCGTGGCAGTACACCAAAGCTGTCAAAATGTCCCGAAAATAAAGACGCATTTGACTTTCTGGTAGTCTCCCCCCCTTTGACGTTTGAATTTTCTTCAGTAGCTCACCACCCGAAATCAACTCAGTAACAACCAGAACTTCATTTTTCGTTTCAATAAGATCAAGAAAATTGATAATATTTCTATGGTTTTTCAGAAGACGAAGAGAATTCAATTCTGAAGTAAGTTGGTTTCTCTTTTTCGAAGAACCCGTACTGGGTTTGTCAACAATTTTGATAGCTACTTTCGTAAACTTTGTAGTTGAGTTCTTATATTTCTTTCTCAGAATCGAAATCACAGACTTTCTTTGCCTATGTTTCTTCGCGTCTTCATAAGCTCGATATGCTTTGAAATCAGACACCACAGCAGGAATTTCTTCCTTCAGAAGTCCACCAATTTCCTCCCCATCGTCCTCTATTGGAAACTTGAATGTATCAGCACTCTGGTCAGTACTTGCCTCTTCCGATACAGATGTAGGCTGCGCTGCCATGCCGAAATTCGAATATATGGTACTCATGCGGAATCCACTAGCCCTTGATGAAGATCTCCTAAAATTTAGTTGCATACTTATGGGAATACTGCTTCTGACGTCAATATTCTTTTCCACATTTCGTTCTACCAGAAAGCCTAAAAATACGTCCCCATTTGCTCCTGACCCCAGAGCTGGCAAGCTCTTATCCACAATATAGTCCCCAATAACTATAATATCCCCAAAACATTGGTACTCATAATACGTAGCCCCTTCAAAAGAAATATTAGAGTACATTGAAGAAATCGAAGCCTTTGTTGAATGACGCATCCTACTCTGCTGAGTCACTAGTGACTTTACAGATAATGAATCTTCTTCCACCACATCATACACACATAATGGTACTCCATCAACACTTCCTTTCTCACCACTGTTTGGTCTCATTTCCCCAGAATGACTCTTCTTTTTGCCACTTTCTCCCAATCGATTATTAACAACCACCCTCGATAGAGCAGTATGTCCACCACCCATTGTACCCAATCACTCGAATCCTCCTCCTTCTTCTTCTTCTTCCACCCCAATACACACAACAAGCTCCTCTGGGATGCAAATACAAATCCTAAAAGAATCAGTCCATTCACAAGTGCATTTAAATAAAAAACAAAAATAAGCCAAATAACAAATAACAGCCTTTTTTTTCCCTTGTTTTTTTTTCTTTTTTTTTATAAAAAATAAAATAAATGAAAATTATCCCATAGAAAAAATTGCAATGACCTAAAGGTCGGCTCGCTCGCCATTTTCTTCTTTAGGGTTATAGATAGTAGCGCAAATTCCAGGAGCCGATCAGAGGACGCCCTAAAAGTGTATTTAAATTGTCGATCAGTAAGGAGGAATCGCTCGCAAGCTCGCTCGATTACATAGAAAGGGACCAAACAAGTACAATTAGTATACGTAGATTGCCAGTACAGCTGATCATAGCTGTCCATTTGACTTTTTTTAGTTTTGACCTTCCAATTTTATAATCGCTAATAGATCCCCCCCTGATGCCAGCCTCTAATTATAACTAGATCGAATGAAGAGCCATGTCGGCTGTTATAATTCACAGATCGCGGCCCCGAGCTGCGGAAATATTAGCCTGAAATGCAATCAGCTGGGCCTCATGCGGTGGGAAGGCCGAGACCGCGATTTATATTGTTCATTCAGATGGATAGTTTTAGGCCATTTTTATCCCTATGGAATGGTCAATGAATCATGAATTTCAAAAGTGAATTAGCACCCCAGCTATAATTACCTAATAATTATTAGAGGGGATCACTAGATTTTCTCCAAGTTCTTTTCAAATATTCAAAATTCACGAGTCCGTGCAGGGTCTCGCATGCAGTGCACCCGCCCCTGTGTAATTATTCGTTCACATTGCATAAATGATTAACACGCTCGAAGTGCAATCTTTAGCTCTATAAATGGGCATATAAGTAACTTCGCTTTATTTATAGTGCTACACAAAGCTATCATCAACAATGCCCTTGTCTTTTTCTCACGAATGTGCGCAATACTTCAAAATGTAATACCAATAACTTAGTATTACTGTAACTAGTGCTGATACATGTGTGGACCGCATGCAACTCAAATGCTCGCGAAATACCCCATTTTGAAATTTAGTTGGGAAAATGAAACGAAAGAAAGTGTCCATATAAGAAAAATTCCGAGAATACACTAGATTCCATGTAATTATGCTTCAACTACACTTTCTCAAAGCCGAATTGTGGCAGCTGGATATCATTGGTCTGTTTAGACAGATAAAGCTTGTTAAATTTTGTCTTGCGGGGGGTTGTGAGAGTGAGCAAAGTTTAATGGAAGAATAAGGCGCAGGGCAGCTTAGACCATCTACCTGTTTTTGACAACTATGAGTATGTTCGCATCATTGATAAACCAATTGACATCGGAGTATGCTGTGCATGATACTGATCAGTGTTATATGTACAAGGCAGTGTTGTGTGGGTGTATAATGTCTAATGCCACATTTTGCTTTAACAGT
This sequence comes from Ichthyosporea sp. XGB-2017a, assembly GCA_002811675.1. NCBI lineage: Eukaryota > Ichthyosporea > Dermocystida > Chromosphaera > Chromosphaera perkinsii. The sequence goes on from PDIM01010373.1 coordinate 127,819, forward strand.
AAGACCACAAGAATTGCAAAAGTTTACGGTAAAATACTCTATCTAGTTGAAGCCAAACTCCTCTGACCGGCTGCGACCAAAACGTTTTGTTGTATATCAACGAAACTTATCGCTTGATACAACAATAAAAAGGCAGTACTTATTACTGAGAGAGGTTCGAAGAACTTTTGACCCCATGCAAACAATAAAAAAAAGCTAAAAAAAAGAGTTTACAGTGCACGGTATTCCGATGTTGACCCCAATCGTATCAGCTTAACTTCCCAGATCAGGTGAGAGGGGTGCTTTCTGCTAGATATGGCCGCAACAGGTAAGAGGAGTTTGGCTTCAACTAGATAGAGTATTTTACCCTTTTGCAATTGTTGTGGTCTTACTGATAAAGCAAAATATTTGGTAGAGAGCCTGTTTCAAGGAACATCTTTTTTGCCAAAGTTGTTAAAGCTCCTACTTTTTCTTCGCCTTTTGCTTTCGCCTTTTGCTTTCGCCTTTGCTCTCTCTCTCTCTCTCTCACACTCTTGCCCATGTGAAAGACTCGGGAACAATGCAATGATTCAGAAGGGGTACTATATTAGATATTAGGGTAGCCGGGCCATGTGCGTGTAGGGCGGGATTCCATACATAAGAGAATCGTGACGCCATGTGGCTTTTGGATATCAGGGGCCTTCTCTATGGGGATTATGGTACAAAGAACCCTCCCCTCCTCCACAAGGCTCCAAAAGATTTTTACTTCTTTGTTTTTATTATTTTTTATTTTTTTGGTTTGTGTTTGGTGTTGACTTTTCTTGTGTTTGTTAACGTTTTGGGATTTCATATATTGGATTATATTTTTGGAAAATCATGCCCGGAACTGTTGCCCAGCGCAGTGTTGGAGGAGGGAAAAGTCAAATCTTTTCCCCCTTTAGGGCTATTGGATATGTGTCTAATCATGTTAGGTTTTCAGTGCAATCAAAGGGTAAAGATAATTTTGTAACTACATGTATAGGAAGGGCCTACCATGTATACAATTGCGCCAAATTGAATCTTCTGTTTGTGGGAGAGCAAGAAAAGAGTGATATTAATGTGATTGAGACTCAGGGAAATCTTGTGTTTACTGCTTGTGATGAAAACATTAAAATATGGAAACGAGGCAAGGCGTGTGGTGAACTGAAAGGCCATACTGCTCCAGTGTTTGCATTACTGAGCTTTGGCTCTCATTTGCTCTCCGTATGTGAAAATAATATATTGATGATCTGGGATATTGCTAGTCAAGAACTTTTTAGACAGATTCCCTTTGATGCGAGTGAGTTTCTGATATCTGGTATTATGCATCCTGCTACGTACTTGAATAAGATCATATTGTTCAGTGACAAAGGAAAAATGCAGTTGTGGAATATTAAGAGTGGAAGGATGATATATGAATTTGATGGTTGGAAATCACCCATTACTTGTGTTGTCCAATCACCTGCTGTGGATGTTGTAGGGATTGGCCTCCTCACTGGCGAAATTGTACTTCATAACTTGAAATTGGACAAGACGGTGATGCGGTTTCGACATGATGATGGAGTGATCACAAACCTGGCTTTTCGTAGTGACGATAAGCCTGTAATGGTATCCACATCCATCTCAGGAAATATAGCCGTATGGGACCTGGAAGAAAGAAAGCTTGTGTCGACTGTGAAAGGTGCACATAATGATCTAATTAGCGGCGCCCAATTTCTAAACTCTCAGCCATTGCTGTTAACATCTAGTGCTGATAATTCTTTAAAACTGTGGATCTTTGACCAAGCCGATGGGGCTCCAAGGCTTTTGAAATCGCGCAGTGGACACGGTTTAGGCCCGACAAGAGTGAGATATTATGGCACGGATGGACATAGTCTTCTGAGTTGTGGTATTGATAAGAGCTTGAGATTTTTCTCAACAATCAATGATTCCCAATGCAGAGAATTATCTCAAGGTTCTTTGGAAGGGAAATCAAGGAAATTAAAAATTTCTACAAACGAGCTGCGGCTCCCGGTGATAAATTCATTTGCTGCATCAACTGCCCGTGAAAAGGAATGGGATAACATTGTTACTGTTCACGATAATGAACATAATGTTAAGACATGGAGTTTTGATAGGAAATGCTTGGGAAAGCATAGTCTTGTTAGGGAGCAGGGAAAGAAATCAGTTTCTGCAAAGGTAAGGAAAAGAGCTGCTTTGTACAACGTTCTAAAAGAAAAAATGTGAATAGTTTGCTATGATGTTCTAGGCATTTGGACATAGCCATTCAGCGCCTTAAAGCTTTTAGACAAGAAGTTTTTTTTTGTCTTTTTGCTTTTGCTGTAATGTGGCGTCAAATGATGCATAACTTCTTTCTGAGCTTTCTACATACTTTTTGACTTTTCAATTACATGGAACTTGCTTTATGTTTTGTTTTTGGCGTGTTTTAGTGCTTTTACTTATTATTCTTTCTTGTTTGTCACCTAGGACGTTTGCATTAGTGAATGTGGAAATTTTGTTATCGCCGGTTACAGTGATGGAGGACTTTGTAAATATAATATTCAATCTGGAGCTAAAAGAGGAATGGTTGAAAATGCCCACCGCGGAGGCGTAACGGCTGTAACTTCAGATTATTTGAATAGATTTGTTTTGTCTACAGGCTCTGATAAAACCTTAAAAGTCTGGGACTTTAAAACTCTAAAGCATATGCAAACCATTGAGCTTGGCAGCAAAGGGGTTCAGCTAGAAATTCAAAACGGGGGAAGTCTCTTGGCAATTGTTTGTTTTGATTTTTCCATTTGGCTTGCTGATATTGATACCTTCAAAGTGGTACGAAAATTTTATGGGCATACAAAGGCAATCACAGATGTAGCATTTAGTCAGGATTCAAGATGGATTGTTAGTTGCTCAATGGACACCTCAATCCGTACTTGGGATATTCCCACTGGAAGACTGGCTGATGTTTTCAAAGTAGAGCAAGCTCCTTTGAGTGTTGCGTTTTCACCAACGGGAGACTTTCTGTGTACTGCACATGTCGATTGCTGTGGCCTGTTTCTTTGGGCTAACCGCACGATATATAGTTATGTGTCTCTTGCTCCGTGCACCGTTACATCCGGAACCAAAATGGGACTTCCGTCAACAGGGGGTGAAGTCAGAACTTCTGAAGATGAAGGGTTGGAAGTATTTGAGAATGATGCTGTTCCTTTTGACGATACGGACCAATTGTCGTCTGGACTCGTTACGCTTAGTGATGTAGCTAAATCTAAGTGGAAGTACTTGCTGAATTTGGATGTAATTAAAGAAAGAAACAAGCCAAATGAAGCTCCGCAGGCCCCAAAGGAAGCGCCATTTTTCCTACCAACGCTTCCTGGAGTAAATATGGAGTTCAATGTAGAGCCCACAGAAGAGGTGGGTGCCATTGGTGATAAAAGTGCTTCTAAAATCATGAATTTTGGCAGTAGTTTTGAACAAGCCTCTGATTTCTTCCAATGCCTTTTGAAATGCGACAAAGAAGAAGATTTTGAGCCCGTTTTGCAAATGTTGAAAACCATGCCCTCATCAAATATTGATGCAGAATTTCGAACATTCTCGCCAATGAATGATTGGGAGCAACAAAAAGCATTTTTAAATTTCTGCACTTATTTTCTAAAGAAAGGAACTGAATTTGAGGTGGTTCAGGCCTGCTTAAACCTGTTTCTGCGCCTTCACTCGGATGTCCTCATCCAAGATAAATGTCTTGCCACGAAATTGGAGGAAGTTTTGAATTACCAAAAGGAAAGCTGGGGATCGTTGGAAGAAAAATTAAACCACGTTTTGTGCTTGATTGGGTTCCTGAAAAACTCCACCGTTTGAGGGATGTAGCCAAAAAGAAAACGCGCAAAGAACACGACATACATACACACATACATTGTTATTATAGTAAGTTTTATTTTGCTCTTCGTGTAAAAAAAAAGGATGTTGATATGTGAAATAAAATTTTGTATTATAGTGGGGAGTCTCACAAAACATATGCTGTGCAGGGTGTGTGTGTGTACGAATATAAAGCTCAATTGTTAAGGAACCGGGTGCGTTGAAGGATGGGTTTCGAACTATTACCTCGTTTCTCTCGAATGGAAGCAATAGTGTTATCGTCAGTTGCTGTGAGCAAAGCCTCGTCTTCTTTCCGAGACCATGCTGGGTCACCACTTGACAACGTACCGTGCTGGATATAGTACTTTGCTTGCTTGTAAACGCCACTACAAACATACATAGCGTGGAACAAATGCTCGGTGGGTACCTCCGGGAACGCATTTTTTAATTCGTGTATACACTCCAAGACTCCAGCCTCAAGCTTGTCGATTTCTGCTACCTTTTGCTCTTGTTCTTTTTCATTTGTTTCTTTCTCTGTTCGAGGGCCATCAAGGGAATCAAAAATATCGCAATGAAATCGACTAGAACTTTGTTTTTTAGGTGGCAATGCCTCCTTAACAGAATCTTCACACTTTTCATCAACTTTTACTTCTTTACGCTTTGTCTCCTCGACCTGTTCCTGATTCGCATCCTCAGTCTTTTTAAGCTCAGTTTCCTCGGCTTTTTCGGGCTTTGGTTCCTCAACCTCTTCCATCGCCGCTTCAGGAAGATCAGGTTCTTCTTCCGCAACAATTTTCGAAGATTCCTTCATATCGCACGCATCTTCCATCATGTAATCCTGCGCCTGGGTCGCAAATTCCAGGAGCATTCGATCATCTTCGTCATAATCATTGTCCATCTCAATATCCTTTCTGACAGCTTTCGCTGGATGTGGGCGCACAAAGTTCTTTCGTGAACCTTGATGGGTATTATCTGGTATCATAACTGCTTTCTCCTTATTTTACACCAAAAAAAGAATAATCAATCCATGAAAATCAACAAAAAGACCACAAAAGAAACAAAAAAAAAAGCAAAAGAAATGTAAAA
>PDIM01010373.1:137557-149002 GCA_002811675.1 Ichthyosporea sp. XGB-2017a
CCAAAAAAAATGTTTTCGCCCGGATTTGAACCGGGGACCTTCTGCGTGTTAGGCAGATATGATAACCAACTACATCACGAAAACCCTTCTCGGATACATGCTATCCTCGAGTTTAGGTACTTCAATTCTTCAGACAAACTAAAGTTTCCAAATAATCAGCTGTTTCTGTGGTTTAGTCTCTTGTGCAGCTTGTTGTTGTTTCCAGGTCGGCACCATTTTGTAGTTCGGTCTTTTTTGTTTTTAATAATAGTATTGTTATTAGTAGTATTTTATACTTGTAAGAGCTCTAGCTTTGGAGCAGTGAGATGATTGTATCGAGTGCAAGATTTCCGACTGTTGTGAGAAGTACTCTGGCCTTACCGGTGTGGACTATTGGAAAATTGGTTATACCGACCGCTGTTAGTGCTTCGTTGTTTTCGAAAAGACATTTGTTTTCTGATTTTGGAAGTGTGATTAATAACACTAACGTATTTAGCAAGTGTGCCTACTGTTTTTATGACCGGGAATTTGTCAGGTAAGATTTTCCACCTTGTGGTGGCGGCCTTCTTCTGTGGGCTTGCAGCTTATATGGGAGACCGACTGAATATGTACGTTGTAGCTTCTGCTTATGTGTTGGCGAATAGTGTGTAAGCACTAGTCATTGGGGCTTTATGGGAATTGGTAACTTAGCTATTTATTCTTATTTCGTTTATTTGCAGATTGTATAGTGGTGTTGAGCGAACTAGAAGATCTTCAGAAATGCGTTGGAATATCACTGCCCAAGAAATAAGAGACCAGGCGAACGATGAAATAATTCGTGCCGGAAAAACTTTGGATAAATTAGGCAGCTTGCCGGAGGAAAGCGTGGACACGGACACGTTCTTGGAACCCTTGACAGTGCTATGGGAGGAATATGGGAATGTTGCAAAGTTTCTTCAGTTTCCTCAACACTGCTTCACTGATAAGGCCACCCGAGAAGCCAGTGTAAAGGTTTCCCAAGATATGCAAAAGTTTGAAATTGAAGCTGGAATGAGAAGGGATTTGTACGAAAAATTTCTCATTATGCAACGGCTAGTCGAACAGCACCCAGACGACTTTAGTGATGAGCAAAAAAGAATGGTAAAATTTAGCATTCGCGACCTGCGAAGAAATGGAATGGAGCTAACTAGAGAAGCTGATAAAGAAAAATTGAAAACCATTAAGAACAGAATAAGTGAGTTGGAAATCCAGTTCTCAAATAATTTGAATGAAGATACAACCACGTTACTGTTTAAGAAAGACGATATTACTGGGATGCCGGAAGGTTTTGTGGACAGCCTTGAAAAATCTGGCGACGACGAAGTAAAGGTGACTTTGCAATATCCTCATGTCTTGCCTATTTTGAAAAACTGTAACAATAGTAGTGTTAGAAAGGCCGTTGATAAGGCATATAACAGTAAATGCCAAGAGTCTAACATCCCTATTCTAGAAGAACTTGTGAAGCTTAGACACGAAGCAGCAAATCTTCTTGGTTACAAAAATCATGCCGAATTTGTTACTGAAGTGCGTATGGCCAAGACTCCAGAAGCTGTTGCTTCTTTTCTGAACGATCTGGCATCAAAAATGACCGGAATTTACGAGAAAGAGTATGAGCGACTTTTAAAATATAAGCAAGAAGATGTTCCCGGGGCTGAAGCGCTTGATCATTGGGACTTTGGGTATTATTTGGAGATGGTTGAAAAAAAGTGCTATGGAGTAAATAACACTGAGGTAAAGCAGTATTTTGAAGCCGACCGCGTTGTGGAAAAGACTTTGTCCATTTATCAAAAGCTTCTGAGTCTGAGGTTCGAAAATGTAACTGCAGATGCCAAGACATGGCACGAGGAAGTGAGCTTATTCAAGGTGTACGACAAGAATAGCAATGAGTTTTTTGGAGAATTTTATCTGGATTTACATCCAAGGGAAGGAAAGTATGGTCATGCTGCAGTGTTTCCTCTTAGAAATGGTTTTGAAAGAAGCGGAAAACATGCCCGCAAGCAGAGTGGGACAGTAGCGATGCTTTGCAATTTTTCTAAAGCTACAAAGGACAAGCCTGCGTTATTGCTCCACAGCGAAGTTGTCACCTTTTTTCATGAGTTTGGCCATGTGATGCACGCGCTGTGTTCTAAACCAAAGTATGATCAGTTTACTGGGTTTGGGGTGGAACAAGATTTTGTTGAAGCACCTTCTCAGATGCTGGAAAATTGGTGCTTTGAAAGCGAAAGCTTAAAAATGCTGTCAGCTCACTATAGTGATGACAGCAAACCTCTCCCTGATGATCTGATAAAGAACATTAAAAGGTCTGAGAAGGCAAATGTTGGTTATTTTACCCTGAGACAAATTGTTCTTGCCAAATATGATCAAGAGCTTCATACCGGTCCATCAAAGAGCCTATTCGGAACTTATGACGACCTCAATAAGCAGCTTTTAAAAAGAAGTGAGATTGAGGGTACCAATTTTGCTGGCACATTTGGTCACCTTGCTGGATACGATGCCTCCTACTATGGCTATATGTGGAGTAAAGTGTACGCCGAAGATATGTTTTTTAGCCGATTCAAGAAAATCGGTGTCCTAAGTGAGACTGTTGGGCTTGACTATCGTGAGAAGATCTTAAAGCCAGGGAGCTCACTTGACGCTATGGACCTCTTAAAGGAGTTCCTTGAAAGAGAACCTACCACGGATGCATTTTTTCAAAAAATGCAAGAAACGGATGATGAGGTAGTATGCAACTAAACTGCAAAATGGCACATTTGCAGGTGGATGGGGTGTGGTTGTTTTACGTACGTGAGTTTTATTAGTTTTGATTAGAGTGCACAGGGCTGTGAGTTGTATTGCTGCCAAGAGAGCATAATAAAGTCAAACTGAAGACCATGGCAAATTATGTGAAAAACATGCATAATAATATGACTCTGGAATAACATGTCAGTGGCTCCAGGCTTCAAGTATCGCTCTGGAAAGTGATCAACATATGTGAATGCCATTCCTAGCATTGAGAAGAGGATTTTCGAGCTTACCCAGAAAATCTCATTGGGTTCGCTCCAATTTGCGAAAACGCTATAAACGATAGGGCTAGCGTAAATGACACCTGCTATTCCAGCTCTAAAGACCCTCTGAGCTTTACTAAGAGCTTTACTCTTTTCTACACTACCAAGGGCGAGTGCAGTGGAAACACACACATAAGCTTGCACGGCCATTATAGCATAGATAGCCCATTGGTAATTACAGGCGAGTGGAAAATAAATAAGGGAATACGTGAGCAAAAGGGACCCTATCATTATAAACTGAAAATCGAGCATTTGGAAATATACATAATTTGCTTCTGAGATACACCCGAAAAGATGAAAGGCTACAGAAAAGGGGCTGTGAAGGATCATCGCAACCAAAATCATAGTAAATGGCAATAACTCGTCCGATGGTTGGTCAGCCAAAAGGATTGTTGCTTCCCGGTATTTATAAATGCTCACAAGCAGTGAAATAATCATTGTCCATGCATTAAGGGTCTGGTTATGAAGAGAGAATAAACTATAAAGGCAGTCACTGAAAGTTTCATAATTCACACGATAGCCTTTTAAAACAAATTCAGATTTGATTAGGTAGCGGTACTTCTTAGGCAGCTGACTAGCTTCAATTATATCCTTTTTCTTTAACGCCATGGTTTCCACAGTCGATTTTACCAATGTTCCATTCCTCATCACATCCTTTCTAGGCGCACAATCCTGTATGCACGTACTCTCCTCCCCAACGCCTTGCCCTCTCGATCTCATTCTTACACAAGACACCAACAACACCAACCACACCAACAGCAAAACTAAAAAGCAACCAAGCAAACAAACAAACAAAAGATTTAATTTACATGAAGATGAGAATTGCTTGCCCTCGATCAAAACCAGTCCCCCTGTCGTCAATCATTCAATGAATCCAGTCCTCTTATCCAACACTCGCGGTCGACTATATTTCGAAGTATAATATACGAACTCATTTTGCCTCCGCAGAAAAAACTCATAGTTTCGATTCCCGGAACCGCAAATATTATGTAGTAATTAAAAATTTATTATGGTTGCCCCCGCCTTCAATTTCGGTTATAAATCGCGTCGATATTGATTTCGTGCCGGGGCCCACCTGATCACACCGGGGACCTGACACGAATAATTGTGTAGTTTTCCCAAATTTAGGCAGTTTTTAATAGATCATTAGTGCGACTTGCAGTTTGCAGAAAAGGAGGGGGCATTTGAAATCTGGTGCCTTGGCTCTGCTTGTTTGGTCTATCCATTCCATCTACTCAAATATTTGGTACCAAGCAGCATTCCTTGGTCGCTTCGGTTGGATTCCGGAACCAAATTAAGCCAAAGATCAGGGTAATCGGCGCACAAGCTTGACCCTTTCAAACGGAAGTCACCCTTCAAATGGCAATGTGACGCTTGGAATTTGAAGTTAATGGGACCTACCCCTTAGACTGAGACTTGGTTTACCAAAAGCCACCTTCGACCTTTTCACAACAAGATTCAGACGTCATAGGGCCTAATGCTTCAAGTAATAGTTCAAGCTTCTTTAATTTTGAAATAGCCACAATCAAAGCCTTTGTCAAGTTTTTAGACATGAACACTTGAGCCACAAGTCGCAGTCACTGTTGACTCCCCACAGCTTTCGTTGACTGTCAAATAATCAACCCTAAGCACCTAAGGGACAGTTATAATAGTTTTACCTTAAATCGAGTTTTGTATGGAGGACTTGGTACAATTATGACATGGATGACTCTTTGATCAATTTATAATTATTCTGTCATGCCTATAGAAATGTTTGTGTTGGGGTAAAAGGCTGTTGGGGGAGATTGTATTGCTTTTTTTTATCGGATTTGAATTTTAGAAGAGTTTGCAGTAAAGAAAGTCGTTTAGTTGCTTTTGAATCGAAGTAGATATGGGATCCGTTTTGGGATGCTTAGTGGGTGAGGCAGCATGTTGCTGTGGATCAGCTGCTTGTACAATGTGCTTCAAATGCTGCCCGAAGAGCTCGACCGCGTCGAGGGCAGCATATTCTATCCTCTTTCTCTTCAACTCGATGCTTGCTTGGGTTTGCTTATCTGACTGGGCAAGTAAAGCATTATCAAAAATACCGAGTCTAGCCAAGGACTTTTTATCGGCCCATTGTATAACGACGGGTGGTTGCACGCTAGAGGGCATGGTGGGAGTCCTTGGCGTATACAGATTTTGCTTTGCAATGGCAATATTCTTTTTAGTTTTCTCTTTGATTATGATCGGGGTTCAGGATAGCAATGATGCACGGGCGGGTATTAACAATGGTTATTGGGGGCCAAAAGCACTCTTATGGGGTGTGTTGGTATTAGTGGCCTTTTTGATTCCAAATGAATTTTATTTTGGTTGGGCTTATGTGGCAATGGCTGGAGCTTTCGTATTTATACTCATTCAGCTGGTACTTTTGATTGATTTTGCTCATTCATGGTCGGAGAACTGGGTTGAAAAATATGAAGAATCTGAAGAACAGGGATGGTATGCGGCTCTTTTGGTATGCACAATTGGAATGTTTGTGGGCACGTTGGCTCTCACCGTTATTATGTATATTTACTTTGGAGGAGCTGATTGCACTTTGAACAATGTCTTCATTACCTTAAACCTGTTCCTCTGCTTTGTCGTATCAGCGATTTCAATTATGCCTGCAATCCAAGAAGAAAATCCAAGATCTGGGTTGCTCCAGTCGTCTGTTGTGTGCATTTATGCCACATACTTGATTGTGAGTGCTGTTTCGAATGAGCCAGATGAAGTTTGTGCTCCATTTAGCAATGGTGCTAAAACAAGTACTATTGTAGCTGGTGCCGTTATTACATTTGTAGCCATAATATATTCGGCTATAACGACTTCAGATAGTGCTGATTTGCTGAGTTTAGGTGGTGACGGAGAAGACGACAAGCTGTTGAACACAGAGGAAGGTACTTCTGATGGACCCATCGATGATGAAAAGGATGGTGTTACGTATAACTACTCCTTTTTTCATTTAATTTTCTTTCTAGCTTGCCTTTATGTGACAATGCTTCTGACTGATTGGCAAACTCTTGGTGGAAGTGACGCTTCTGTACACATTGGACATGGCTGGGCTAGTGTATGGGTAAAGGTTATTTCAAGTTGGTTAGCTTTGGGTATATATGTTTGGACAATGGTTGCACCTCTTATCCTTGAAGATCGTAGTTTTTATTAGGGGAGACAAGTATCTTTGACTTTTGTACATTCATACGTACATACCTGCAACTGTATGCAATGTAAGAGTGGAAATAAATATTTACATGTATAGCTGTTTTTTGTTTAGCTTTTAAGAGCTCTGGTCAGAGCCTTTTTCATTCATGGACTCGCGTAAGAGAAATGTTATCGGTTCATATTTTTCTTTCAATGACATAAGTAGACGATCAGAAACCTTTTCTGGATTGCATGCTGGATTGACATGCTCACTGTGTAGCAATTCATCAATTTGTAAAGTCGAGCTTGCAGCGCTTTTACCCTGATGGTGTTGCTCTACTGAAACCTCTTCACATTTTTTGCACTTCAGTAAATCATGGGTGTCACTATTAGTGGCTTCTTTTAGCGAAAATATCCGCCTCAACTCATCTTTCGAGAATTTAGATTCATCACATATGCCGTCTGCAACTACATCTTTGAGAGCTTGTTTCGTTATTTGCCTCTGGTAAATTTTTTCTTCAATTGTCCCTGTGCTCAGAAGGCGATAGATTTGAACATGCCGAGTCTGACCATCTCTCCACACACGAGCCATACTTTGCTGATCATTTGCAGGGTTCCAATCTATATCGTAGAGTATGAGGATGGAAGCCCCGACCAAATTTAATCCCACCCCACCTGCTTTAGAGCTAAGCAAAAAGACTGAATACAGGCTGTGCTTGCTGTTAAATGTATCAACTAGCTGTTGCCGCTTTTGCAAGGGGGTGCTTCCATCAAGGCGCAAGAAAGATAAATTTTTGCTAGTGCAAAACTTTTCAATACAGTCAAGAGTCTGAGTGAAATGGGAAACAATTACTACTTTCTCATTGGAATCTGCATTTTGCTCATTGTTTTCCAATATTCTTGCTAAAACCTCAAATTTTCCAGACCAGTACTTATCGATTGCCCCCTTCTCGAACATTTCTTCCTTCAAAAAAACCTCTCGACAGGAGCTGAAAAGTGAAGGGGTTGAGTCTTCCGAAGAGTTTGCATTCATACTCTCTTCATAAATAAGATCCGGGGTGTTGCAAACCTTTTTCAGGGCAGTTATGCATGTAAGGTGGGAAGAACCTCTTGTCCCTGAATCAAAGCACGCTCTTAAAACAGGTGAACTTAGCAACGATTCATACAACTTCTTTTGAAAGGGGGTCAACTGACAGAAAACAACGGTTTCAGTTTTGGGGGGGAGGTACTTGTAGTTCACTTCTTGCGTGCGTCGTAGTATAAAGCTTTGGGTGAGATTACTAAGCTCTTCAGACCTACATTTGCCAATATTTTTGTCTTCTTCAGAGCAATTTGGCTGCTTAGAAAAAATTATCGGCTCTTCAAATACTTTCTTAAATGAAGAGTAGCTTCCAAGAGCACCAGGGTTACAAAAATCACATAATGCAAAGAATTCCCCAAGGTCGTTTTGTATGGGCGTTCCCGTCACAAGCACTCTTCGTTTACATGCCATGGACATAAGCGCTTGCGTTATTTTAACTCCAGAATTTTTTACACGATGGGCTTCATCGCATATTATCAAGTCAACATTCATTTTTTTTATATCTGCTAGATATTTGCGGAACATTTCATAGCTGATAATCATTACTGGGAAGATAGAGGCGTGCTTAAAGTCCTTTGGCTTATTTTCATCGCCAATAAGGAACGTTTTCAATCGTTCATCTCCAAGCCACTTTTTAATTTCCTTTCCCCAATTTTTTACAAGGCTAGATGGGCATACAATAACAGCACGACGGATAACCGGACTTCCATGATACGGACTTTGTTTAAGAAGTGTCCACAAAAGGGCAATGCATTGAAGAGTTTTACCAAGCCCCATATGGTCAGCAAGTACAGCCCCTTGCTGAGAAACATTCCGATACCCCATAACACAAGAATATAAAAACAATACCCCCTCTCGTTGATGCGGCCTCATATGTACGGCCAGATATGGGTCGAGGACAACATCTACAATGTCCTTCTTGGCAGCATTGAAAACTTTCCTGTGGCCTTCTGGAGGCCGAGGGAAAACAAGGGCATTGGGGCTGTCCACAGCATGTCGAGCTTTTGGAGGAGCCTTATTGGGAGCAGCAGAGGGGATTTGCCCATTCTTAAAAACTTGACTCATCTTTTTCGGACAACTGCTTTTGACGCCACTGTACACTGCCTTTGGTGCAGCACTAGTTCCAAGGAAGCACTTTCCACTATTATAGTCTTCGATTTTCAAAGGATTCATAATTTCAATCTCTTTTCCGCCGATAAAGAGACCTTCCCCTGATTTCAATGTCTTTAGTTCATTTAAAGAATAGCTAGTCGTTTGAGACAGGTTTTTTCCCTCGTTGCTTTTAAGTACGCATGTTTTTCCTTTCACAGTCAGAATACCATCACCTTCCCATTTCTTGTGCTTTTTGTTAGACCTTTTGCAGTACACGACACTAAAGCATTTCATGGGATCTTCATCAAGGTTCACCGTACTAGTATAGGAAGATTCTACCCCTTTCTTTGCCACATTACAAGACACTGGCGCCACAAACTTTCTCACCGCAGTATGTAATTTCAATTTTTTTGGTTCCAGAGGGTTCACGTTCTCTTTTTTTTCACATTTCAAAGCTGAATCAGGGTGGGCGCTTTTTCTGTTTCGAATAGCTTCATCTTTCGCAATATTAGGAACAGAATTCGTACGCAATGGTGGTTTAAATCGTTTGCTCGCCGCAATTTGGCTCGGTGCAGCAGATCTCCGCATACTTCCACAAGAATGCCCTCTAGATAATAGCGCAATCAGCTAAAAATCAATGAAATATAAATGAGCCTCGAGCCTGTCATTCACTCAATCCAAATGCATAAAATCACAGAGAAAGAAACACAGAGAAGGAAATCAACCAAAGGGGTTACTAAAAAGCAAAAGAAAAGGCATCAAACAAAGAAACAAACAAATCAAAAAAAAGAAACCTCAAAGCAAGAAAATAGAAAATATGCAAAAAGAGAAATGGAAAAAAACAAAACAAAAAGGGCGGGAAAATCCCCTAACTCCTAAAAGCCTGCCGGGGCGGGGGTTGGCCCTTGGGGCGGGAATTATGGTGTAGGCGATCGCGGGGACGAACTTCGATCTTGCTGCTTCTTTCTGCGGAGCTGTTTATGTTATTTGATTTTGTTTTTGTTCAAGAGTGGGAATGAGACTCTAATTTTTAAAACAAAAGAAGAAACAGAGAGAGAGAGAGAGAGAGAGAGAGAGAGAGAGAGAGAGAGAGAGAGAGAGAGAGAGAGAGAGAGAGAGAGAGAGAGAGAGAGAGAGAGAAGAGAAAGAAAGGGAAAGTGGAGAGATCTCAAAAGACAAGAATTTGGGATATTTGGAGTGCTACGATTTGAAGGAGTTTTGTATTTTTTTTTTTTTGGTTTCGTGTTTTGCTTGAAATAGAAAATATGAATCTTTCAGCTGTTTTCCCAGATCAAAAGTCCTTTGTCATAACAATTGTGTATATCACACTTTTTGTTCTTCAAGGGATACTAATAACTGCAAGCAAGAGAACAGATGAAAGTGGGAAATCCTCATACAGCTATAATCCAGCTTCTGCTGTTTTGTGCACGGAAATGTTGAAATGGATTTTTGCAGCTTGCTTATTTATTAAAGAGTAGGTATATCATTCCTGGAAAAGTGTATGAAAGCATAAAGATTAAGAAGAATTCCGTTTGCAAAGAGTCATTGATGTACTAATGGGACACTATTTGATTTTAGTCATTCGATAGGGGAATACATTGGGCAGATGCTGGGAGGGTCACAAATCTTTATGTTGTACTTTGTTCCCGCCTTCATGTACAGTAAGTCTGAAATCCAAAACTTTGACGTTGATTTAGTGGACGCTTTATACTAATGGTGGTCTGTCATGTTTTTTATCATTTTAGCAATGTATAACAACTTGTCGTATGTGAATCTTCTTCATTACGATCCTACCACATACTTCCTCTTATTACAAATACGAGTTGTGGTCACAGGGATAGTTTTTCAATTTCTTTTTAACAAGCAGTTGTCACGAACACAATGGATTTCGCTTATTGTATTGACTTGTGGTTGTGTGATTAAAGAATATGGACACATGGCGGGAGTTGATGCTGCCAAAACAAAGTCTGCAGAAGAGCTGGAAGCTGCCCGAAACTCTAATAACTTCTACTTGATGCTGATATTTGTTCAAGTGTTTTGTTCTTGTTTTGCGGGGGTATACAATGAAAAGTTACTAAAGGGGAGTGCAGGGAATGTGGATATTATGGTGCAGAATTCATTTATGTACATTGATTCGATATTAAGCAATGTCTGCTTTATGTACGTGCGCGGGGACCTCGCTGGGGCGATATCTCCGACCAACATTGCTGCTCTCATGGAGCACAACACAATGGCAATTATTACAAATAATGCATTGATTGGTATCACAACCTCTTTACTTCTCAAACATCTGAACTCGATAGTTAAAGTTTACGCTAGCGCTGCTGAGCTAATGATAACAGCGGTAGCAGCATATTTTCTGTTTGGCATTACTATTGATGTATACACTGTAATTGCTATTGGTATGGTCTCCTATGCCATTTTCTCCTATACCCTGAATCCTGTCACTAATGTCAGTACTCCTTTACCCATGGCCCGAAAAAGAGCAAGTGACTCTGACCGCGAATAAAGGACTTTTCGCAGTCCCCACAATAAAAGCCCTTTATCTGCCATTGTTGTTATTGAGTTTTGTCTCTCTAAAAGCATCCTTTTGCGCCAGCTTGCGGACTCTCATAGTGGCCATAATCAGGTGGCGTTGCCATAATGCGACTTTGAAGTATTTTAATTTTAATTTATGATCGTCTTCTATCGCTATGGGAACCTCCGCGCCCTTCCTCCCACGCCTTATCTATAGGCCGCCCCATACATAAGAAAAAGTCCTATACAAAATGTATGGGAACTGGGAAGCCTTTCCAGTTTCCACTGTACTAAAGGGCCCGCGCCCCGCGCCCTGTGTGGACTGTACTAGTCTGTAGGCCGCAGCAGCTT
Source organism: Ichthyosporea sp. XGB-2017a (assembly GCA_002811675.1). Classification (NCBI taxonomy): domain Eukaryota; class Ichthyosporea; order Dermocystida; genus Chromosphaera; species Chromosphaera perkinsii. Next base: position 148,778 of record PDIM01010373.1, read on the forward strand.
TTGTGATTTTTTTTTACTTGTTCCTTTTTCGTTTTTATTTTCTTTTTCTTCCTTTTGCAAGGCTCACCTGTTTTTTGCTTTTGAGGTGTCTTTATTTTTTTTTTTTTTTTTTTTTTTTTTGTGCCAGTATAATTTAGCACGAGTATTGTTTCTTTGCTGCTTTTCTTTTCTGTTAAAGCAAACACTTGAAACTCCCACCTGAAAGTACTTATCAGAGTTATAAGA
>PDIM01010373.1:149869-167642 GCA_002811675.1 Ichthyosporea sp. XGB-2017a
TTTGTGCCAGAAAAAAATAGCACGAGAAAGGTTTCAAAGCTGCTTTTCTTTTCAGTTAAAGCAAACACTTGAAACACCCACCTGAAAGTACTTATCAGAGGGATAAGAAATAAGAAAATCAGCAGAAATCCCAGATTTTGGGATTTCGGATTTTGAACATAATCGTCAGATTTGCTATATTCGGCGAATCTTGATTGAGACAACGAGGTGTGCGGTTCGGGAATCTTGTTGTAGATATGTATATATGACTCCGTTTGTGATTTTTGTTTATAAATCAAACTTTTAGTTTGTGTTTAGCAATGAATCCGAACAATAATAATGCTAGTGGTGGTAAACCGCCGGCCGATGGGGCGTTCAATTTCGAACAGGTAAGTGCTGGAAAACAACCACGTGTATTATTTTGTTGTTTTTATACTTGCAGTAAGTGATATTAAGCAAAAAGTTACTTTCAGGGATCTAATTTAAATTGGCAAAGAGGGTTGCTCTCCCCGAAAAATGGATCAGGATCGTTTTCTCCGCAAAACCCACAATTGATAGAAAGCCCAAGACTTTTGACATCAAACTCCAATAGGGCATCTTCTACTGGCCCTAACTCAAATGTAGTCCAAGAAAAATTATCTCCTCGTATGGCTCCTGATCAAGCCATAGACTCACCTTCTATGACAAGCTCACCAAGAATTTCTCCATCTACGAAACCTGTACAACATTCTCCTCTTCCTGCTGGCTTTAACCCGAATATGAACTCCATTCCAGGCTTCGGGGGCATAAACAATCCTAATTTCCTTCAGCAGTTGAATACTGGTATGAGATTTCCAAGACAAGCAAATCCCTTTGGGGCAAATTTGCAGAATATAGGACTGTCCAATACGTTTAACCTTGGAACTTTAGGCTACCCCTCTCCAATCCCTGGTGGATCAAGGCAGCCGCAATTTAACCAGTTTCCAAACATGACCAATTTTGCTCCTATACCCAGTATGCCCGGTATGGAGAATGTAGCGTTGACAGCGCAGGTACCCTTTCCTTCTAACACAAGCACTAGCCCAATTGCTTCACCCATGAACACAAATAATAGTCTCCCTGTTCGTGACAGAGCACCTTCAGCCGGCCCGGCTTTGGTTCAAGATAATGGACTAAACGGCAGCGCGAATGGTGCTTCAGAGGACCATGCGAGTGGACCAACTGCGAAGACAGTGGTAAATGAAGATGTGGCTGCCAAAAAACGAGCTGCAGTTATGGTAATTGAAAAGAAACTGAAGGTTAGGTTACATACATATGTAATTGAACACCAGAAATGGATGATGGAAATTAAAACTCCGGGTGCAGATATTGAAAATTTGAAAACAAAAATTTTAGATAACAGGAAGAAGCAGGATAATATTAAATCACAGTTGCAACAAATAAGACTCAAGAAAGAAAGCTGGATAAAAGAGGGCCTTTTGCCAGCCACTAACTCGGATGGAGCTGCGAGTCAAGCTTTGGGGTTGCCATTGGAGGGGGGGTATGCACAAAATTTGAACCATTCTAGAAACAATGAGGAAGGTGAACCTACCAAAAGGGAAGACGAGGCTTCAACGACCAAAAAAGCTGGTGTTAAAACGGGGATGAAAAAGGCAATGAAATCTGGGGTGGTGAAAAAGAAGAAAGAAAAAGTTGGACCTACGGCCATTGCTTCATTGGTGAGAAATTTAGAAGAAACTTCAAAAAGCATGTTGATGAAAAAGAAAAAGCCAGCCGAAGGGGCGGGGCCAATATCAAATGATAGAAAGGTCACAGGAAAGAACCCGATGAAGAAATCCCTTCCGGTAAATCCTATTGATCCTATCAAAACCAAATTGAAAGTCCAGCCGAATTCACTGTCGATGTTAGGGAAGAATAAGTTGGCTGCGCAGTCTTCGGGGATCAAGAAGTTTGCGTTGGCTGGGTCGAAGGAGGCTAAGTACATGACCAAAATGGGGATAGAATTTACAGAATTGGATGAAAAGGCGTGGAAGTCGAGAGAGAAAAGACTTGCAAGAAAGCGCGAGAGCCGTCTGAAGAAAAAGCGAGAGAATGCTTTGCATGAAAGGGATATGGCAGATGCAAAAAGGGAAACTCAGAAGCTTGGACGGCAAGGGACCAAAAGACACATTCAAGAAGCCATTTATCATAATGATATCAAGAGACGTTTTAAGGAAGCTCTGTACCATGATCGACAACGTGTTACCAATGCTGAGATTGCCCCATTTAACTCACTGAAGGATGCTGTAACAAGCCTTTGTAGTTATCATGTTTACGATGACGAACAGAGTGAATTATACGGCCCAGCGCATTCCGCTAAGTTTTCTGAAGCTGTTAGCTCTATATTTCAATGGAAAAACAAATTAGAATTGAAATTTAAGGAGCTTCTTGTAAAGGAAGCTAGTAAAGGAAGTACTCTTGATGCTGTTCACGCCGAAGCTTTGCAGGTTATGGATATTGCGCAGGAAGTTGTTGATCTAAAGGAATCTCGTAATGCTGTTTTGGCCGAGGAAGAGCGTTCATTCAAAGAAGCTGAAACGGAGAAACTTCTTGAAATTATCAAAGAGAAGGAAGCCAACAAAGCTAAACCACTGGCCCATTGCTAGAAAACAAAAGCTTATTGGCCCCTATATACACCTATGCTTTTTTTCACTTGTCGCTTTGTTTGCAAAGTGTCATTCTATATACTGTTTGCAAAGTTTCATTCTATATACTATCTATTTAGCCTTGTTCCATTCTGTCTGGACATACCTTTTTCTTGATGCGCTTTATTTTCTATTCTCATCAGAATGCTCTTTAAACTTCTCCCTCTTTTTATTTATTAAACTTTTCTTTTCTCTCGCTTATACTCAACAAACAAAACAAAAAAAATAATGAAAAGAAAAGAAGAGCATTCCAAAAAAATAAATGTGATCAAATTTTAATTATTGCGAAAGGGAGAGAGAAATAATTTGTCCTGGAAATTTGTGGTTCACAATTTATTGTTTACCCCTTTCCTTTCTTTTTTGTTTTCTGCTTTAATGTTTTTGTTTTGGTTAAAAATTCAAAAATTTGTGCGTTGAAATCAGCAGCCGACACAATGAAAGGAATGTTTTATAGGAAAAGATTGATTTTTTGTGCAGTGCTGTTTGGTATATTTGCAATCTATTGCGGGCATAATCCATCAACGACTAATCAAAGTACAGGCCCGAACCAATGGAACTGGGAGCGCTCAGTAAAGTTCAGTTACTCAAAATGGTGCGATATTAAGAGCGTGGAAGAAATCCAAGAGATAGTGAAACATGCTGCAGAGCAGGGTATGGGAGTGAAAGTGGTAGGTTCTGGGCATTCGTGGAATAACATAGCTAATCCTTTGGAGGGAGGTTTGGCCCTTAACTTGGATGATTTAAATAGCCTTGTATCAGTGGACGCACCACGGCAACTTGTTACTGTGCAAGCAGGAATGAGACTATTTGAGCTTAATAATTTACTTGAAAAACACAATTTTAGTTTACCAAATCACCCATCAATAGACGAACAGACTGTTGCAGCTCTTCTGTCAACGGCCACTCACGGGACCGGTTTGGCTTCTCAGATAATTTCGTCCTGTGTTAAGGAGGTGAAACTTGTTGATGGCAAGGGCGATAAAGTTACGGTGTCAGATGCAGATGATGAAATTTTCCCTGCGGTTATTGTTAATCTTGGTGCCCTTGGAATTGTGTATGAGATAACTTTAAAGGTAGTGCCATTTTTTCATCTCCACGAAAAAACTCAACCTGTTTTGTTCAACAGTATAGTCGAGAACGTCTATGAGATAGCTAAAAGCAGTTTACATGTCAAGATTTGGTATTTGTTTCACAGCGAATGGGCTCAAGTATATTCTGCGAACAAAACAATGGAAGAGGTGAGAGGTGGAGATTACTATGTGGTACATGAACTTAAAATGTTTCTGTTTGAAAGTATTCAATATTTGGGCTCGTATTTGAATTCTATGATACCTCAACTGAATGCCTTGATTCTTCTCGCTGATGGTTTTCCAAAAACTGAGAGAATTGCAAAATCATATGAAGTTTTTAAAATCCCTCATCGAATCCCCAGGCATTCAGAAATAGAATATGCTGTTCCAATGAGCAGAGCAAAAGAGTTTATGAAAGGCGTTCGTGAATTACCTGGAAAAGTGAAGTGGAATATCAACCACATCGTTGAAATACGGTTTGTGAAAGGGGGTGACCGAGGACTGATGAGTCCAGATTTTGATGGAGATAAGTGCCATATTACTTTGCTATTGTATAATACTGATAAGAGAATGGAGCGCAAAATATTTCAAGAATTTGAGAGACTTGCTCTGTCTTTGAATGGGTTTCCTCATTGGGCAAAGCATTTTTATGTAAATCATTCGTTTTTCAGTATGAAACTCGGCAAAAATCTTGATAAGTTTCTGGCTATTCGTGAAAAGCTAGACCCAGAACACATCTTTATGAACCAGTTCTTGGAAGGCGCTCTGGGGGTTTAATGACTAGAGAACAAATACTATTTATTCTTCATGTAAAAATTGAAAACTGTCCGTAACAAGTTCTGTCATCTCTTCATTAAGCATCTTTTTCAAAAGCAATCTGTCTAGTTTCCCACTTTTCCCTTTTGGTATAGAGTCAAGAATGAAAACGCGGCGCGGAACCCGAAATTCTGCGAGCATTCCGTCTAGAAGATATTTAATGATTTCCTTTTCCTTTGACGCTGTGGTCCGATTTTTTGCCTTCAATGAAATAAAAGCACAAGGTAACTCACCAATGGTATCTACACATTTCCCAACAACCGCACATTCATCAACTTCTGGGTGTAGAGAAAGGGCATCTTCTATCTCTGATATATAGATTTGAAATCCCATATACTTAACTACATGTTTCTGGCGACCACAAAACCACAAAGATCCTTTATCATCCCACTTTGCACAATCTCCTGTTTTAAAGTAACCATCTTCAAACGCCTTTGAGTTTTCAACTGGATTTTTGAAATATTCTTTAAACATATAAGGGCTTTTCACCCAGATTTCTCCAATAACTCCTGGGGGCAAAGGGTTCCCTTTATCGTCAACAACTTTGATATCACAATCTGCCCACACTTTACCAATAGAAAGATCATCAGTAGAGCTAGAGTGGTTAGAGGTAAGCATAAGCAATTCTGTCATTCCGTAACCAACGCGCAGCTCAGCAGTTGTCTTCTCCTTAAATACCTTCTTCAAGACTTTCCCTACAATATCTCCTCCAACAGCTCCATAAACAATGCGATCTAAAGCTTCCTTCGTCAAAAGGTCGCTGTTCAAAAGAAGTTGATATTGCGCAGTTAGTGCCAACAAGTTTGTGGGCTTCAGAGCATTAACCATATCGGCGATTTCATCAATGGAACATAAGCCAGAATTATGGTATGTTATGCCTCGCATATGTGCCCCCAAAAATGTTCCCAGGCCACCAACATGGTGAGAGGGGCCACAAAACATCATTGCCATGTCTGCAATATCCTCATACAGACCCATATAGTTTCCCATACTCCATCCCAAATAATTTAGAGATTTGTGTGTGTGTGCAACCCCTTTTGGGTTTCCGGTACTTCCAGAGGTATACAGAATTGCAACTACGTCTTCAATCGATGTGTCCTCAGTTTTAGTCAAAGGGCATTCAGGCTGTTTAGTCTTAAGCAAGTCAAGGGAAAGCACCTTCACAATATTATCATTGTTCGCTAACTCAAGCACTTCGGAAATATTGTCACATTTATGAACACGCCTCTTAGTTTTCATTGGCCCGTGTTCAGTGGTCATTGACTCGTATTTCCCCAGATCTCCTTGAATCACAACGAAGTCAATACCAGACGCATCAAGGTCGGCTAAACTAAGCACATTCATTCTGCTTTCGGAAATTACAAATAACCGAGGCTGTGCATGCAAAATGATGCCCTCGACTTCCCTAGCTACATTCTTCCAGTTGACTGGAACAGCCACAGAGCCCGCCTTTGCTGCGGACATAAATAAGGTGAAAACATCGACTCCATCGGGTATGAGGAAGGAAAACATATCCCCGGGCCTTAAAAGGGCCTGTATTGCTCCTCCAATGTTGTCAGTAAGTTGCCTTTGCTCATCAAAGGTAAGATGTTCTTTTCCTTTAAAACTCACGCAAAGTTCCTTCCCAAGCCCCCTTTCACAATGTTTATCAACAATATCACCAAGTAAAATCAAATTCTCTGTAGGCATTTTTGCCTCTACAGCAGAGCAATTATTCATTTTCGTCCCACCAATCATGATTTCAATAAAAGACCTCAACTAAACTTCACACAGCACTCAGAAATCAACAACACAATACTAAACACATACACAATTTAAAATATGCGCAGTCTTCGTTGACAATTATTTCTATCAGCAGGCAGAATATATTGTGTCAACGGTTTCAATCAAGCAGCAGCTGGTTCTCAGTACATTTTATTGGCTTACAGTGGGATCAAGATCATCCGAGAGATCATCATGCAATGCACTCCATCAATCAACAAATTCTCAAATTCCCTAATAAAGCAGCGGATGGCCAAGTAAAAGTAACGGGATGAGGCCACTCCACAGATCAGCTTTGTATTTTTGTAATTAGGTAATTTATATTAGCAGAATTAAGGGCCAGAATGCGGAATGTCGAAAGAACGCCACTACAAGGCACGGAAGTTGGCAGTGCTGTACAGCGGGTTGGTGGCCAAGGGAATACAGTTCTAATAATTTTGAGGTTGAAAAATCTGCAGTTATTTGCATTTTATATTCTGGTCCTGTTAAAGATCTTTTTGGTACCAACTCTCTTTGATAGTATTCTTGTACCCAGAGCAGTACTATTGCCCACAAATTTTATTGAAGACGGTGGTCAAGGTCGAGAGTTCAAGAGTTCAATCAAGAACTCTATCCCGTCTCTCAGTGATGCAGAAATGACCGTATGCGCTGCACTTCTTTCAATTTGATCTCTAGGCCTGAAGGCTGCAATTGAAGTACTTTCTCACTGTAAACAGATCCCGTGGCTAAAGGCGAGAAATGGATGTTCAATAACAAAGGACCCTTTGCATATTTGGACAGATGCTTCCCTTACAGGTTGTGTGTGTGGGGGGGGGGGTACGGACAAGTTTGGAAAGAGCGCAAGTGGTCTGTTCACTCCGGAGGAAAGAAAGCTACACATAAATGTGTTGTAAGCAAAAGCCGTGCTTTTTGCATCTCGAAGATTTTTTGTGCACCTACCTACGTGATAAAAAAACCTTCTAGAATGGTGAAGTCCGTTTATTAGTTGACCACTTCTCAAGTAGTCTTTGCTCTAATTGAGCGAAGCGCAGCGTAGCGTTTTTTCTCTCATCAGCTCAGGCCCTTTTGACGGTGAATTTTTTGGAGGATATACGGAAAATGCAGCCCTCTTATTGGATAAAACTCCCATCCCCTCAAAATTATGCTTCTCAAAACTGGGTCCCCTACACAAGCTTCGCTCGTCCACACTTGCTGTGAGTAGTTATTTTAAAAGCAAGTACACCAGGGACGCCAAACTCGTAAAAGTCCATAGCATGAGTCTTCGGTACTCGAGTCTCGAAGGTTCCACAATACCCTCGCAGTTCGCACAAAATACTCCACAGCCTCTAAAAAACAATGTGAAATTTTTATCACCTTGACACCCGCAAAATTATGTATGAAAAATTCGAGGAAAAATTGCCTCGAAAAGTTGTGTCTGAACTCTGAACTACATAATTAATAATTACCCATAAATTAGGCGGGAGCCCAACCGGCTGTCGACTATGTACGGTGTACCTCGGTCGACTACAGTAATACGATCAGGAACCGCCGTCGACGTAATTATTTGGTCTACGTGGCAGACGCAAGTCAGGGAGCAACGCCGCTCCAGCACCATTTATAATAAAATTTGCAGTTGCGCGTTCTTGTTCTTTTATTTTGTTTTTAGCTTGTATTGTTTGATTAGCCTATTTTGATTAGCCCTTCTGGCGGATTGTGATAGGAAAAATTTGAATTGAGAAAGTAATCTTACTTCTATTATTTTTGGGAAATTTAATTGGAGTAAATATTAAGTATATACTATATTTTATTGTTTATTTGTTTGATTGGACTAAAAAGAGAAGATGAATATGCAATACGGAAGACAGCCTCAGTTTCAGAGGCAAGGTACTGGATTCTTTGCTAGTCATGAACATCACAACTTTTCTGTGTTGAAGAATATGACTGATTTGACCCCAGAAATCCAGAATCATTTGAAGAATGTTTACGCTTCATTGGCTATCGCCCTTTTCTGTGCATCTGCTGGTGCTTATGTTCATGTTTACACAAATATCTTACAGGGAGGTGGATTTCTTGGCTTGTTGGCAACTATTGGTTGCCTTGTAATGGTTATGATGACTCCTAATACACCAGAGACGAGCACTCTCCGTTTTGCTTACTTCTGTGGATTTGGTTTTTTTAAGGGGTTGAGCATTGGTCCTTTGCTTGACGTTGTCTTGATGATTGACCCTTCCATTATACCAACAGCGTTTATGGGAACGTGCTTGATTTTTGCCTCCTTTACTATTTCTGCGTTGACAAGTCAAAGACGCTCATATCTATTTTTGGGCGGAATTTTGTATTCAGCCATTTCACTCTTCTTTTGGCTGTCCCTTTTTAATATTTTTATCGGATCAACTGGACTTTTTACCTTCCAGCTTTATGGTGGACTTATGATGATGAGTGCCTTCGTTTTGTATGATACCCAGCTAATTGTGGAAAAGGCATCTCTGGGACAAAAGGATTACCTGTGGCATTCTGTTGAGCTCTTTATTGATTTTGTTGGAATCTTTGTCCGCTTGTTGATCATTCTTGCTCAAAACTCCCAAGGAGGCAACCGCAAGAAGAAGGACAACAGACGCTAAAGGGAGTCTGTGAAAACAAGACAACTTACAGCTTCAAAGCACCCACTTTCCATAAAGGTTCCACCCCCCACTCTATTATTCCTGCCCTCGTTACTTGTGTGGTAATGTCATTATCTTTGTTAGGGAAGCGAATTATTAACTCAAATAAAAAAGGTTGTATACAAGAAGGACTACTTATGAAGGGACTTCACAATTTAGTCCTCTTCTCGTTAGTAATTTTAGCTTCAGTTTGCTTTAACTCTTGAGTCTTGCGGTGTTCACTTTATTGGCTCTTTTTTTTTCTTATTTTCTTATTTTCTTTTCCTCTTTTTTTCTTTGTTTCTTTTTTTGTTTCTCTTTGTTTTTTTTGTTTCTTTTTGTTTTTTTGATATGCGCTCGTCAATGAAATGATCTTCAAAAAAAAGTTCTTAGCACGAAAACCAGATGAACAATGGAAACTACGATGGCTGACGAATAGCGCCCAAGAAATAAAACCGACAGGAAACAATTAACAGTGTTTCAAATGACAGCAAATGAACCAATCAATTTCACAGCTGTCTTCTTGAGCATCCCTTTTGCTTAGCCCCTCCCCTTCTCAAAGGGATGTGAGCGTGGGCTCCAAATGTGCTAGGATTCCCTTTGTGCCTAGCAGTTTTCGTTAAATTAGTATTGCGCATTCCCTGTACCCTATTAGAAACATCTAATCTATTCTTGTTCACTTTTGTGTGATGCAATTGAGCATCTCTTGCTTTGGCTTCTAGTTGCTTCATTACTATTTCCAAATCCCCTTCTGTTATCCCTTCCTCTTCAAGCGTTTCTGGAGAAGATTCCTTTCGCTTAACTTCGGGTGACTTTGACTTTGCTTTGCCTATCAAATGCACAAATGTAAGTTATTTTTCGGTTAAACCAACGACCAAAGGTATCAAGAAAATGTACTTTCTATGCAAAAAGCAGTGCTTACCTTTGCCTTTGACAGACAATGCTTTCTCTATCAGCAAGTCTTCGGAATGAGGACCACCATGTCTCTTTGATTTAAATCTTTTGTTGTTGATCTTAAGGGTGGTCTTTCTATTCCCTTTTCCTAACAGATGACAGTGATTGGCAAAAAACAGTTAATTCGTCGTACAGCCACCACGTCTTCAATAATGCATTGAAGCCTTACCTTGAGGCCCATCAGTTACAACGATCCAGTCGTCTTCTTCCTGATTTACAGTTGGAGTTTTCGGAACTTCAGCTACCGATGTATCCTGGTCTTCACCAGTCCACCATTTACTCAAAAAACTCATTTCTAGCTGACTGCAACAACAACACGTCGCTTTAACTCCGAAAAACAAAACCAATTAACAAAGGCAAATATATCCTTGAAGATTATGGACACGAAATAAACCCGCTAATCTCAAAATGCAAGAGAAGCTTCTGCAGAGACTCGACATTATTGAATAGTCGAAGCTTTAGATATAAAGCACTCTTTTATTTGTGGACTTGCCAATTAATTATATCAATATTCATAGAGAAATTATTATAAAGGCTAACGCGGCTTTTAAAACTTTTAACCACAAGTTAAAAGGAATTATCCCTCTAAAATTATGGCACACTCTAGTCTAGCGCCTCGGTCACGGGACCTTTTTTGTCTGTAAATTTCAGTATATTCACCTATTTGAACCGGGTTTTGTATGGGATGGGGGGCTCACGACATAGGAATGTTTGAAAGATATTGGCCGGTGCAATCTTTGATAGTAACGTAATGAAGAAATGACGTACTCGACCAAATATTATAATTGCCAGGACTACAGAAATATTCTTATTTTTAGTGTTACAAGTGGTGCAACATCCAACATATGTTATACATGTACAGTGTACACCCACCAAAAGGGCTAAAGTGTTGTTTGGGCCAGAGTGTCATAGTCATGTGAAACCAAATTGAAAAAAGGAAGAACCAGCTCTTCCTTGTTTTCACATAGGTGGCTCTAAGTTAAGGGCCAGAAGGTTTTCTGATAATCTGAGGTTCTCAGTTTTGCTTTCCAATGTTTTATCCGATGATATAGTCAAGGACATAGTAGCCTTGACGTCCTCACTTTGGGTCTCATTTCTTCTTAAGCTCAGCTAGCGGGACATCAAAGCCTCTTTCAGGCATTAATGAACGCCTCTTTCTACAGCTACAAACAGTCTCTTTATGTTGACATTTAATTTTTAGCCCATAGTTTGATCATCATTCATTAACTTTACTCAGAACTCCTAAACTTACTCATGTTTCAAACAATAGAAACTCATTACCCGTACATTTTTAAAGAGCTAATTTATTTTAAATAAAAAGAAAGCCCACGACTGAAAATGAAGTCTATATTAAGAACAAGAAACAAAAACTAAAAAATACAATTTCACGGTGTCTATGAATTTAAGACTGCTGGCATTGCACACCACTTCCTCGCATTTCTTCATCATCTTCATCATAAGCATCTCCACGACTGCCACTGCTTTTCTGCCTTCCATGCATCGAAGGATCAAATGTCTCCATTTCAACATCTTCCATATCGACACTTCCCTTACGGGTGTTCATAGCGGGCTCAGGGCTTGGCAGAACCTTCTTCAACATTTCTAAACCTGCAGCATCAGTAAAGTTGCTTTCAGGAAATTCAATGTCAAACTGAATAAACAGTCTACCCTTTTCAAATGGGTTTCTGTGTGTAGGCATACCCTCGTTCATGACGACTTTAACCATCCCGTGTTTTACCACTTCACCTGGATGAGAAGTAACTTTAATTTCTCTGTCATCCAAATGTTTAATGACTTTTTGGAATCCACACAAAGCTTCTTGAAGATTGATCTGCTGAGTCATATAAAGGTCTTTACCATCCCTCTTAAAGACAGGATGGTCTTTCTCCTCTAACACAATGACCACATCTCCTGGGGTAACATCAGGCTGCTGATCACCTTCACCATGGAAGGTAACCTTCTGACCACCTCGCATACCCTTGTCGATATGAACCTCAAGAACCTTTCTTTCGTTAACAACTTTCTTGCCTTTGCAAGTTTTGCAGCGGTCCTTCTCGTTAATAATTTCTCCTGTTCCACTGCAATCAGAACAGCGAGCCTGAACTTGCTGCATCATGCCCGGCCCCAATTGACGAAGTTGGATTGTTACACCATGCCCGTCACAAGTATGACATTGTCTGACAGCGCCTTCTTTCCCACCCTTACCGGCGCATTTTGTGCAGATAACATTCTTCTGAAGTGCCAATTTGGAGGTCTTACCTTTATAGAAGTCTTCCAAGGACACCTTCAAAGTATGGGCCATATCCTGACCACGTCTCTCGCGAGGTCTTCCACCACGTCCCCCACCACCGAAAATTCCGCCTCCAAAGAACTGAGAAAAGATATCTTCAGCAGAGTGACCTCCTCCGCCACCTTCTTTCAATCCTTCTTCACCAAACCGGTCATACATTTCTTTCTTTTTGGGATCAGAAAGCACTTCATAAGCCATGCTGATTTCCTTGAACTATCGGGTGTTAACAGTAACAAAGAATGCAATTAGAAACACACACTCATTTTCATTCACTTTTAACTTCACACACGACGTCAAGTCCACTCACCTTATCACCAGCATCCGGATTCTTGTCGGGATGATATTTCAAAGCCAGCTTTCTGTAAGCCTTTTTCAGCTCCGAGTCGGTAGCTGAAGGGCTAACACCCAATACATCATAAAGTCTTGTTTCCCTAGGCATATTAACAAATGAATAAAAAAAACTCTTCACAAACAACCAATCAAAAATTTCCTCAATTGAAATCAAACTAACAATAGACTATCCGAATTGAAAATTAAGTAGTAGTTTATATAAGCACAAACAACAAAGAAAGCTTTTCAAAAAAGCGAGCAACAGTAGTGTACGTGTACACGAATTATTCAAAGAAAAAGGAAAGACTGCGGCTTTTTCATAATGGAAAATCTGGAAAATAAATGAAGAGTATCTGTATCTTTGTATGGGTGTTTCCATAGTAAAAATGAAAGGGACTAGCTGCTAGCTGTGCCTATATAATTCATGACCATGTGTTGGCTGGAAATCCCTATCTGCTGATTGGTCTATTTGGGGGAATTTAGAAGGTTCTAGAAGAAATTTTTAATATTACTGGAATTATTGAGCGAAGCGCAGCGTAGCGTTTTTCTCTCATCAGCTCATGAGGCCCTTTTCGACGGTCAATTTTTTCGAGGATATATGATAAATGCAGCCTTCTGATTGGATAAAACCCCCATCCCCCCAAAATTATGCTTCTCAAAACTGGATCCCTTACACAAGCTTCGCTCGTCCACACTTGCTGTGCAGACTATTTTATTGTCACAAGAAATTCATAATTACAGGCGTAACCCTACAACTAGCCCCAACCCTTGCAATACAGTCATTACTCATTACTCATGATCAACCAGCTTGCAACCACTCCTTGTTGCAACGGAGCGTTAGTAATTACGGCTTGCTGCAGAGGCCAGAGGCAGCTGCAGGCTGCAGCCCCCTTCCAAATTCCCTTAAGGGAATTGATTATTGGAATTTTAAATTTTTAATATTTTTGATTTCCCATTTATAAAAAATCTGCAAATCGATCGATCGAATTTTATTTGGGCGCAAAAGTTATTTTAATTTTTCATATAAATTATATAATATTGTTGTGTTTACAGTTTTATTTTAGCTTTAGTACAGTTCTGAGTAGATTTTGTTTTTGTGCAAAGTAGAACCGTGGTCAAAAAGGGAATTGTTGTTTATCGATTCAAATTTCTTCATCAGTAGTTTGGCGGTGTTTTTTGTTTTCTCGTGGTACGTTGTCGGAATGGGTGAACGTAAATTTTTGAACGCCAAATTGGTCGTACTGGGTGAAGATAAAGGGGTAATTAATTTAGAACTTTTAGAAGGAACTGAAGTGATTGATTTACTATGGGAAGCAGCAAAAGTAAATCGTGAAGGAGTCCTGTTGAGGGTAAGAAATAGCAAAGGATCCTTGGTCTGCATATCTGATCAACTTTTTGGTGATGGAAGCGAAGGGAGTGAAACCTACACAGTAGAGATCGTAAACCAGCAAGGTATGTTAGAAAGAGTGCTATTCGGAGTTTTGTATAGCTTAATTCAACTAAACTTTTCATTTTTTACCTAATTGTGGTCTCTTTTAGTAGGGGCGAGGGGTCCGACTGTAGTCCCAGCTTCTGACATGGGACTGGAAGTGGAGGAGGCTCTGCAATCTTACATCCGAAAGTTAAGCTCCGTAACCCAAAAATGTGAGATGGAAAATGAAGATACTGTCAATGAGCGGTTGGCAGCGGAGGCTTCAAAGATTCGCCAGCAGTGTCAATTTTTGCAAAAGAGAATAGAGGTAGGATGAACTGAACAAATTGACTGTAATTTGATTTGTGCAAACAATTTCCTTATCAATTGTTATTTTATCTTCTCTTTATAATGCCTCTAGGAAAACGATAGTACCCACTGGACCGGTACATTTACTAAACTCCCATGCTGGTAAAGCACAAACAACTTTAAAAAAGTAACAAAAAGGTTTTTCACGGAAATTTTATTTACTCTCACTTGATGTCTATAACAAGACTGGTTCACACCACCAATGTCATAACAACAACATTGAAAATAAAATAAGAAAGAATGATGTTTCTGAGCTATGTGCTGATTTCTCAAGACTCGCTCCCGATTGCGGACTGATTACCCCACAGACAATGTATGCTCGAGAAAAGTTTAAGAAAGTAGCTGCACAGCTCGATGGATACATACCAGCGCGGTACATACATTTGATGACCTTGTAAATTAAATAATTTTCTCCCATGTCAAACCCCATATTAATTAAACCTGTTCAGCATTCTTGTTAGGCACAAGAGTGTCGTCGTTGTTCTCGCTAAGGGGTTGATGGGGGGTTGCATCAGCACCCTTGGGGCCCAAAGCAAGCGCAAAGTTAAGTACACCAACCGAAAAGATCAAAACGAAAGCAATAATAGAAGACAATCCGATACAAGCAAAGAAAATAAGAGAGCCACTACACATATGAAATTGCATTCAATATGATTTACTCACAGCGTTAGGACCAAGTCAAATTGAGAAACACTCTTTAATTCAAAATTAATGCTTACCCCATGTACAAGGCAGATCTATGCCAGTAGTTCAAGATCTTTCCTTTCTCAGCCAATGTAGTTCCATAGTTGGAGAACTTGCACAACAAAGGAGCTTCCAATGCCAACACGCAACAACCCACACAACTACATACATAGAGCAAATAAGTTGTTGTTAATTAATATCATACAGTAAATAACAGTTTAAAAAAAACAAGTACTAATATAAGACATTAACTTACATCATGTAAAAACCAGTAAACCAACAGGTAGGAGAAATAGAGAGCATAGTAAGAGCCCCAAAGACGATAGTTGCTATATGTTCAAAGGAAAAATAAAAATAGAATCAAAATATATAGGTGAATACTAAATAAAGGAAGCAAAACTTCGAACCCACTCTCCACATTTAAGTTGATTCCACTCGGGCAACAAATATTTTCAAGTCTCGGACGCATCGCATGCAAAGCAACTAAGAATACATATAGAGGAGGGCAACAGGACAATGATTAACTTACCAAGAGCTGCAAAAGTAGCCCAAGCATTGGTAATTTGCGGAAGACCAAAATCATAAAAACCCATCTTTTTTTGTTAACTTGCTTTTTTCTCTTCTACTATGTTTTCTTTTAAATAACAATTCAAAATCCAAATCCAATCCAACAAGCGCTCACTATAAACACAATAATCAAATCCAAATCATTCCTCGGAGAGAAAAAAAGAAAAAAGAAAGCTGCGCGCGTCATGTCATGGTCTAATTAACCATAGAAAAAACAAAAAAAAAAGACAGCTGTACTTGTAATTATTTTCAATACAAAATTGTATACTGAAATGTACTACGACGACTGGCCGCCCCGCCCTTCGCTTGGAGCCTGTGACAAATGGCCGAGGAGACAGGGGTACCCCTAATTTCACCATTACGTAATGCAATGCAGCCGGTACATGAGCGTACTTGTGACTTGTGTGTCAAAAAAGGGAGAAATAGCTGTCGATCCAAGAAAAGGGGGCGGAGGTGTGTTGACTGTTGTTACTTGTTGGGACTACATGATACATAGTTGAAGGGTTAGAATAAGCTGCAGGATAGGCTTATATTGGGGTCTTTTGGTTGTGGATCAGAGCAGAGTAGCTGAGTTAGTTGATGGTATATTAGATAAGAGGGGAATATGTCTGGAAAAAAGAAAACTAGAAAGTTGCTGATTGTAGGTATTGATGGAGTGCGAATGGATTGTCTGTTGAAATCCAACTCTCCCGCCTTGCTGTCTCTTCCGAAAAAGTCTCTGTACAGTTTTTGGGGACAGACGGGTCCTATAACGACGAGTGGGCCATCATGGACTTCGGTTCTAAGTGGATCATGGCATCACCGCCATCGAATTACGGACAACGATTTTTCTGTGGCGTCCTCTAATATTGATAATTGTCCGTCCTTTTTGCATACCCTGAAGGATGCATTAGGTAAAGATTTTGAAACTGCTGCCTGTTTTCGGTGGGAAGGCATTGGAAGCATCCTGGAAAGGAGTGGAATTGATCACTATTGTAAATTTGATACCGATAAAGAAGCCCTTGCTGAAACAAAAAAACTATTCGGAAAGAAAAATTGTCCTGATGCTTCATTTCTCTACCTTGAAGATCCAGATGAGGCAGGCCATCATTATGGATTTGACTACAATTGCAAAGAATATGAGCATGCGATTGAAACCGCAGATGCTGCTGTCCAAGACATGCTGGATATAATCAAAAAGCGAGAAACTGAATTCAATGAGCATTGGTGTGTTATAATTACAACTGACCATGGAGGGGCAAAGCGGGAGAGACTCACAGGGGAGATTGGAAAAGTGTTTGAAAAATTTGAAGCGGAAACGAACACACCCCATGCTGATCACTACGTTGGTGTTCATGGGCTTGATATTCCGCAAATGCGCACTGTTTTTATTTTCTATTGGGAAACAGGAATGGTGCAAGGAACTGAGCTTATCCCTGGGCCAAAATCTGTCGACGTTGCTGCTTCCGCACTCGCTTTCTTTGGAATTACTGACGCAAAAAGCGATGGTGTTGCTATACAGGGCCAAGTGTAAATAGTAAGTCGGTCTGGCGCTTGTTTGCGAGTGTAGTAAAAGGAACGTGACTCAATCATCATAAGGGGACCAAGCCGTTTTGAGTAACCGTAGTAGTGCCCCATAACTGAAAGATCAAGCCAGCTAGTTTGTAACTTGCACAAACCGCAAGAACCTGAATTAATCTCCTTTAATCCAGAAGCCACAGACCCAGCTAGATGAAGTACCACACAACTCACAAGAAGGGCCAGCTGGTTTTGGCGTTGTGGTCGGATTTTGCAAGGAAGGAGTCCGTTGTGCTTTGTTGTAAAGTACACTTGTTTGCGCATGCCTGTGTCCTGTAGACTGTACTGGAGAGTGTAGTTCGCGAAGGAGTGGTACGCACATGGACAAGTCAACTGCACAACACGTTATCCGGCTCATGTGCACGTGCATACATGATAATTACCTGCACTACTTTGCCGTCAGTTTTGGCCTCCGCCATTTGGCGGAAAAAGGCCTACTTTTTCTTGGCCAGGCCCTGAAGTAATTCACGTTCACCAACCGTGCCTTTCGCAGAGGTTTTTAACGAGCTCCATTCTCTTATCAACAGGTTGCCCATTCAGCATCTCACACCAAGATGCAAACGTCAGAAAGGTAAATGCCCCTTTAGTAGGTCTAGTTTGCCAGGTTTTCGCAGCCTCGGTCCGTGATTTTTTACGCTTCATTATCTTTTCATCCAAAATTTTAGCGGTCACCAGTCGCTTCTTTAAATCCAAGTCTTGCGGTC
>PDIM01010373.1:172476-201145 GCA_002811675.1 Ichthyosporea sp. XGB-2017a
AGAAAAACAAAAAAAAAAGATAGCGAGAGAGAGAGAGAGAGAGAGAGAGAGAGAGAGAGATCAGAGTGAGAGAGAGAGGGGGGGGGAAAGAAATAAATACGTGAATTGATTTCAGATCTGATTCGGAAGAAGAGTGGTTTCTGTGACTAAATAACAGCGAAAGAAATATAGAAGGGATAGCCGATAGAGCTGATTGGTGTTTTGTACTTCCCAGCCAGCACCTGTTTGTTTCCTTTTTACACCTGTTTCTTTCTTTTTTGTGTTTTCTTCGTGCATCGGTGATGCCTTCCTAACTCAGTTTAACAAATATTATTTGAGGTTTGCCATGCACTTGTGATTTTCAGGCTTGATAGTACCTAAAGCTTTTAGAAAACAAAGAAGAAAAATAATACAAATACAATTACACACTGCAAAAAGAAATGGAGGAGAATTCAAATGCAAGTAAGTATGCAAAAGAAAAAGAAGGGAAATTCAGGCAGGATTCATAGACTTAATGAGCAGTTAACTAACTTACAATTCTGAATTTTTTAGAGTTGTCCCCGGAAGACGACAGCAGCAAGTTTACCACCACGTCTGATGATGACAATCTTGACGACACTAAGGAAAAAAAGGGATTTTGGACTGATCGCAAACTTATTATTGCTGGGGTTGTTGGGTTCATAATTGTGGCTCTGGCTATATGTATTCCCATAGGGATTATTTATGGTAGTAAGGACGATGATTCTTCAGACCCATCATATCATCCGTACTCCGCAACATCATCTTTGTCTCCTACAAGCGCCAATAACACATATATTCCAGTTAACCCCGATGAGAATATGGGATGTCCATGGATATGGACACAGAATAAGCAAAAACTGTATTGTGGTGGTAATGGAAAGTGCAAGAATACTACAAGCGAATGTCAATGCAATCCAGGATGGGGAGGAGAGAACTGCAACTGTCAAGTCTCTGCTGGAAATTTAGTTTGTTCCGGAAATGGATACTGCAATGGAGGTGGGGTCTGTGAATGTACCGATGGGTGGACAGGTACATTATGTGAGATTCCCTTGTGTCCCATGCATAATAATGCTGTTTGTTCAGGAAATGGATTTTGTGCTAGCAAATCGACAAACACAACTTCTAGCAGTAAGCCGTATTGCAAATGTACTCCAGGAAAGGATAATGAAGAAATTTACTTTGGAAATGATTGCTCATGTGATAAGAGAAACTATCCTAATTTTAATACAAAGTATGGCAAATGTTCTAAAGGTGTAGTGACTTGTAACCAAGGCTATATTGGAAATTCGTGCCAAGCTGTAAATTCGGGTGAATGTCCTCGATTTAACCAAAAGATTTGCAATGGCCAGGGTGAATGCGATGTTCAAACCGGAAAGTGCACATGTAATCCCGGGTACTTAGACGTGGACTGCTCCGTTCCTGACTGTTCTGCTTTAGTGCCTGATTATTATGCAACCAATGCCTACGGAGTCAGGCAACCTCCGTGCTATGGTAATGGTAATTGTGTTGGGCCAAATAAGTGCGAGTGTTATAAAGGATATGGTGGAGCTGATTGCTCGTGCCCTTCAAGTAACGCCAATGAGTGTTCCGATTTGGGGATCTGCCGAGCAGGTGCTTGCTTATGTCGGGAAGGCCACTATGGTAAAGATTGTACTAGCACAGAAGCCTTCAACCCAATACTGGCGTACGAATTTGCTTTGTACTCTTGGGCGGCCTCCCATGGAAATGAATATCAGCACTGGATTAAAAACAAAACTTGCTTCCACAAGAAAGAGAGTTACTGTATCGAGCCCAATGCATATGCCCTAGTTAAAAACGAGATCTTAACCGAGTCTTTTGTTGAAAAAAGAATTGAAAACTCTCTATATAGCAGTGGCGCGGTCATTATCATTAACCCAACAAAGAAAAGAATAGTTCTAGTTCCTCAGTACGGAACGAAAGATTCGCTGTCCAATGTCGCTGAATTTTTTTATCCAGGAACTAAACAGTATAAAAACATTGCTGGGGCTAAAGTTCAAATTCTTTTGTACGATTTATACCACAATATGGCAAATGACATAAGGTCTGCGTTATCTGACGCTATGAAAAACCCTTTGTACAAGGACTACACCTTGCACGTTACTGGATTTTCTTCAGGTGCGGTCGTAGCCACGTATGCGATATTGGATCTTCTTGATAACGGAATGCAGGTAAAAACCCCATTTTACAATTTTGAAAGCCTGAGGCCTGGTAATTACTTGTTCAGTAGCTTCTTTGAAGACAAAGTAAAAGGTGCCTTCCGGATAACACACGAAAAAGATATGTTTGTGCTCTATCCCCCCCGCTCCTTAGGATATTATCATGTTGGTGAGGAAGCCTATTTGTACAACCAAGATTGGTATTCGCTCTGGCGAATGTGTGGCAATATGGGAGAATCCCCACAGCCATTTTGCTCTGCTTCCCAAAGTTTACTCTTGATGAACACCAAGGCGCATTTTAATACTATTTTCAACATGCCCGTATGTGCAGGGAACAAAGAAGCTGATTATACTTGTCCTTCAACAGCATTGCCCCCACAGAATAAGAACTCTCACGCTCCATGCGTTCCTTGCTCCGGTCATGGTAAGTGTGATTCTAAAACTGGAAAGTGCCTTTGTGACGAAGGGTGGGCTAGATATAGCCCCGATTGCAGTCAAGCGACATGTAAGAAAACTTCCGTAGGTCTCTCCAGTATGGTTTGCTATGGGCATGGCAAGTGCACAGGATATGAGCAGTGTACATGTAATTTAGGCTATGGATCTGACTGTTTGTGCCCATCTGCTGATATTAGCCAAGAATGCACAAAGAATGGCAAATGTGGAGGAAATGGAGAGGTGGTGTATTGTGTTTGCAATGCTGGCACCTGGGGACCGGGTTGCTCAGTTGGAACAACTTCCGCCACCCTCACAAAGCCGTATGACGGATATTTGGCTGAAGCAAATTTATTGCTGGCTATGTATAGCAATATGTCTACTCTGGCTATTCAAAGTTGGCAATGTGGTGCCCCATATGCTGACTTATGTGATAAATATTGGCCAAAGATATCTGATTTCAAAGTTTTGGGTGTTCATGAGACGCTTCTACAATCAATGTGTTTCACAGGATCTTCCAAAAAATTGCAAAAAATATTTGTGGTTTGCCGCTTTGCTAATCAGTTCCTGAACTATGTGGAGTCAGCAGCAGCTTTTCTGTTTGCGTATGATGATGAAAAGGCTCCGGGCGCGTTGGTTCACATTGGCTTCAAATCTATGTTTTCAAAAAAACTACAGGACGCTGTGTTACATGATGTGAAAGCCCTGAAATCGAACGGTGATAAAGCGTCGTATGGTATTGTTACGACCGGCTATGGAGTAGGTGGGTGCCTGGCAATGTTTGCTGCTCTTCATTTAACCGAAAATGGCGTAAAGGTTGAGCTGGTGGAAACTTTTGGATCTCTTCGGCTTGGAAACGACGTGTTTGCCAAATATTACTGGTCAAAATTACCAAACACTCATAGAATAACTTTCCAAGACGATATTACGCCACACCTCATTCCAAGAGCAGCTGGTTATCATCACGTTCCAAATGAAATGTGGGCCAACTATGATGTAACAGGGAAGACTGCAATGACTTATTGCATTCCGTCGGGTGAAGATCCCGACTGCTCATTATCAGTGCCATTCTGGAAACTATTGTGGACTAATCCCAGAAAAATGTTAATTGATCTACCTCTCTGTGACAAGCACGTTACCAGTGACTGCCCAGTTACTGGGTGTCAAATCTGCAGTGGAAAGGGTAGTTGCAAAAATAAGAAATGTCAATGTGTGAACGGATGGGGAGGTTATGATTGTAGCACTCCTTTGTGCGACAGTGGCTGTAACGTGGACAACTTGCAAGGGGCCTGTGTAGACGGAAATGTTTGTCGATGTGCTCTTGGCTGGGGAGGAACAGACAACTGTGAATGCCCTTCCGTTGTTGCTACCAAAGCATGTAGTGGAAAAGGCAAGTGTTCAAATGCACAATGTTCTTGCGATTCAGGTTATACAGGGCGAGCGTGTGAATTTTCCACTCCTAAAACTCCCTTCAACCAAACTCAAAGTGTCCTTATGTTAAAGCTTTCTATTTTGGCAACAGAACCTCTGGATAAGATAAAGATTTGGCAATGTGAAATGTGTCAAGATAATAGTATTATCAGTAGTGGAATCACATATATTGACTCTGCTGTAGACTCTAGCACAAAAAGTCAGACTGTTGTCCTTGTTTCAACCGGATTAAAATCCATTTTTATTTTAACCGCCTGGGGTGATTCTTTTATGAGCTTTATTCAGAAACTTGATGCTGCATTGATTCCCTGGACTTATAACTACGCGGAATATCCACAAATTGCTTCTGTTAGAGTTCATAAGGGTATTTATGGGGCGTATATGAACACTCAGTCAAAGATTATAAGGGCGACTATGACTGCAGTTCAAAAGCAGTTGCCAGACTACGAAATTGCTGTTGCGGGATATGGTCTAGGAGGTGCTCTTGCAACTATCGCAGCAATTGACCTTGGTATTTTTGGTATCAAATTTGGGTCAATGCCATCCTACTTTTATAATATTCCTCGAGTTGGGAATTACCAATTCGTCAACTTATTCAAATACTTTGTGCCCAATTCTTTCCGGGTTGTACAAAACAATGATATGACCAGCCGGTCTCCACCGAGGTTTATGGGCTACTGGCATATCCCTGTCGAGATGTTTATAAAGCCGGTCCCTTCGAAAGATAACTTGGGTGGATATCAAATATACTACTGCAATGAAAGTGGGGAAGACAAGCAGTGTTCTCTAGGAATTGGGTGGTGGAAGCTTAGAGGTAAGGAGCCCACAGACCTCATACCCATACTTGCAGATGCTAGGTTTGCACCAGTGTAAAAGGTTGACACCGGAACCGAATTTCAAAAGCGAGACGAAAAAAAAACAAAAAAAAGTAATCATAAAGACAAGACAAAAGACAACACCTTTCTTTGTACAGTAAAAAAACAAAAATAAAAATGGCCGCAAATTTCAAATTTCTGTTTTAGTTTTCACTTTTTTTTGCGGCTCCCTGCGTGTGCGCGGTTTTAGTGTTTTAAGAGATTTCTTCATTTCGGAGTTAAGTTTTTGATTTAAGTATGCCGTATGTTTTGTTGTCCACCCAAGTGAGATTAGAACTCGGTAAGTATGACTGCTCTATGCTATGGCTTTACATTCGAGGGTTAGTTATTGAAATCCTCCCCCGACTTTTTTTTGACTCATTGATTTTAAAAAAGGGCCTACTGTGTGTGGAGATGAGTTTGCTGATCCTGCTCTTATGTCGAAACTGGGTGCTTATCGAAGTGAAAAACCGGGTGATAATTTGTAAGTAAGCGTGAATGGCGAATGGTAACTGGCATATTGCTTTTGAGTTTTGATTTTTTTATGATTTTTCTAACGAGCTTGCTGGGGGTATAAAGTGCAAACTACTGCTGTGATGAACCTCCCCGTATGGTCATGAACCGCTTGGAAAAGCTGGATTTTAAACTAGTGGGACAGGTAGTTTCTTTTGTACTCGCTAAACATTTGTTTATGTATATGAACAGCTTCGAAATCACGGAAATACTAATTCAAACTCATGTATTCTGATAAAATGTCATAGAGTGGTTCAGGTCAGACAATAGTTTGGACATTCTACCGTGAAGAGAACATAGGCAAGGGTGGTGATTAGATTTAGTCGTTGACTATTGTTTATTGACTTGACAACAAGAGTGAAATCACGACGCTGACCTGCATGGCGAAATGTGCCATGGCCAGCAACCCATACCTCAGCTGCTTTCTGTATTATAGAACGCTGATAGGGCAGCATAGACACTCGCGCCTTATACTTCGTCCGTGGAGCGGCGATTGCCGTTGCCGTTGATGTTAACAGGATTCATGGACAGCATCTGGAGTGGCGTTAGAAGATAAAATTGTAATAGTTAGTATAATACAATATAGGAGCTGTAGTTTGATGATTATAGAATAAACATACCTGTCTTGATTTTGTTCTCTGTACAGTCTTCAATGACGTTGAGTAAGATTTAGGCGTAGAAGAACAGTTCACCTTCGGGAATTTCTCCCGAGAATTTGGCTTAGTGCCCAATTTCTTGTTCAAGAAAACGGGAGTTTGCTGTCGCGTCATTTTCATACTTTGAGATGAAGAGCTTTTTGAGAGAAAAGGCAGCCGGGAACTTCTCTCGGGTGACTTATTGTCAGCAAACTTATGGTTGGTTGCTTTTCTTATTTTCACTTTTTTTACATTACCATCTTCAGTCTCTACACCCGAGTCATATCCTTCCTCTACAATAGGAAAATGAGTATTTTCCGCCTTACATGAGCTTAGCTGTGAGCTCCCTGTTCTTTCAGGCAATTTCACAGAATCGCATGCCTTAAGCGAATCCGAGCACTTCATATCATTCGCCCTAAAGACCAGTGGTTTGTGATGCGGTTTTAGTGAAACATCACCAAGCAAAGGTTTGAGATCACTTTCCATATTAGATGCAAAATTATGCATGGTGAAGTATTGATGGTTCAATGCGTCACTAGCAGACGGCCTGTCCTCCTGGTCCAAAATCATAAGGAATTTCATAAATTCGACTGCTTCGGGCTGCTCAGGAAGCAAACTATCAAGAGACTGCCTTGCGGTAATCATTGGTATTTTTTGCTTTCTCATATATCTGTTGGCACCAAATGCCTCACAGTGTCTCCGGGGGAGCTCTCCAAAAACGGAAACAATTCTGTGTAATTGATCAATGTCAGAGCTGCCTGGAAATATTGGGACTCCAGCAAGCAATTCATACACTAGACAACCCAAAGCCCAAATATCTACTCCAGGTCCATAAGTTAGATCTCCCACAAGTAGCTCTGGTGCGCGATACCATCTCGTTGCGACGTAATCTGTGTAAGGAAGGGGATTCAGCTCTTCATGTTCATGAAGCGCTCGTGCAAAACCGAAGTCACAAAGCTTTATCAGTCCTGCATTGCTAACTAAAATATTTTCTGGCTTTATATCTCTATGTACAATTCTTCTGGAATGCAAGAATTCGATTGCCTTGCATATCTGGAAAAGGTATTTTTTCACCGTTCTATTACCCAGAACATCTCTATTCACTTTTTCACAAAATTGAAGCAACGTTTGGTCCATTAGTTCGAATACAATGTGAATCTTCCGGTGCCATCTGAAAGCTGAGTGAACTTCAACAACGAAAGGATGACGACAAAATTTCAAGAGTTTAAGCTCCCTCATTGCTATCCTTTTATCCCTTTCGTCTGTATCAGAACTATTGAACTTCTTAATAGCTACAAGATTCCCATTAACCCTGTGTCTACATTTTAACACCAGGCCATAAGCCCCCTCCCCCAAAACGGACAACGTTGTGTATTTGTCCATTATTACCCATTGCCCATTCACACGTGTTGTAATCAATCCAATTGCTTTCAAAATAAATCAAAAAAAAAATAAAAAAAGAAAGAGAGATTTAACATCAGCACTTTTCTCTCATAAATCTTCAATTAAAGGAGCACTGGTGAGCACAATCGAACGACATGCAGACTGAGTACGCACTTTTATTATTAGCTGAGGGCAGGCGCTGCTATAAATTACATCTGCAATTATTGAGCGAAGCGCAGCGTAGCGTTTTTTCTCTCATCAGCTCAGGTCCTTTTGACGGTCAATTTTTTGGAGGATATATTGCAAATGCAGCCCTCTGATTGGATAAAACTCCCATCCCCTCAAAATTATGCTTCTCAAAACTGGGTCCCTTACACAAGCTTCGCTCGTCCACACTTGCTGTGAGTAGCTATTTTAAATAGTTTGCATTTCGTACAGTCGATGTGTATATATATAATTCACGCACTTATAACTTTCCTTTATATATAATGAAGGAGTCGTGGCGCATGCGTAATCTTAAATCAAATAGTGACTAATTATATTAATGTAGTTATAAGCTGCAGCTTGGATCGCTCCTCAAATATATATATGTGCGCACGCGCCCGCATTTCACACATATTTCGATTATTATAAAAGTATAAATTATAAAGCATATCATGCATGAATGACTCAACATGGCCTGCATCTAGTCAACGTAGCTAATTATAAAATAAATAACAAATATTTGTTTATCTCCTGTGCCAAATATAGGCCCTATCTACTTCCATAAATGGCAAAATATAGACTCTGATTTACCATATTTGTCTCACCGAGATCAGGGGCCGGACGACCCCGCGCGCCGAGTGTCATGTAGTACTTGGATTGTTATATGAAACTTTTATTATATAATTTATAGGTCTAAAATCATTATTATATAATATAATTGTTACTTTAGTTCACCCATATTGTCGATCAACTAGCTGTATAACTAGAATGTTTGACAAATTATTGAGCAGCTTCTGAGCGACACAGACAAAATATAAGCCGCTCCTTGAAACAGCTTCTCCTGTTCTGCTGGTGTCCGATTCACTCATTCGGCTGGGTTTGATGCTCAGGTGTGAATTTTGTGTGATAAAAATGGGTTTGCTACTAAATTGGCTCAAGATTCAGGCACGAATAACAGCTGTTCCCGCAGACCAAAAAGGTATATTTTTTTGAAAAAGTATATCTTTTCTTTGTTTTGACATTTGGAAACGTCTTCAAACCTCTTTTTGCACTTTATTGACCCTGCTTAACAAGCCAGTAGACAACACTACTGGTCCTGGGGCATAACACAAGGACATTCGGGGAGGAAACAGTCTTACTCAAAGTCGTCTGCATCCCAACAGCCATGTAGTTGGACAAGTCCATGCTGGCACATGGCAGGGCTGTTTCAAACACCTCCTCGGAGTTGGCTGGATTGGTTGCGGAATTTTGATTTTTTTTCTCGAAGTTTCGAAAAAATTTCGATCAGCTGTTTTTTGTTTTTGTTTTTGTTTTTGTGTTTGTGTTTTTGTTTTTGTGTTTGTGTTTGATTTTTTTTGTTTTTTCTTTGTTTCAATTTTCAATTTTCTTTTCTATGGCATTTTGTATGGGCTGGGGCTCATTTTTTTCTTTTTTTTTTCTTTCTTTTTTTTTCTTTCTTTTTTTTTCTCTTTCAATTCTTCCTGCTTTTCTTTTTTCTTTTTGTTTGTTTTGTTGGATGAAGATTTTGAATTCAGATTTATATGTCGGTGTAGATTTGTAATCTTTATTTGTTATTATTAATTGACAATGGCTGCTTCGCTAGCTGTTGGTATTGATTTGGGTACCACTTACTCGTGTGTGGGTGTTTTCCAACACGGAAAGGTGGAAATCATTGCGAATGACCAGGGTAACAGAACCACCCCTAGTTATGTTGCTTTCACTGATACTGAGCGTCTCATTGGAGATGCTGCTAAGAACCAGGTGGCAATGAATCCCCACAACTCTGTCTTTGATGCTAAGCGTCTTATCGGACGACGATTTGAAGATTCCGTTGTCCAGGCAGATATGGTAAGTTCCGAGCCTTTCTAGATAAGACTGTTGATTTTAATTTCGAATGCTAATGCAATGTGTCTGCACTTTTTGTTCCATTTGTAGAAACACTGGCCATTCAAGGTTCTTGCCAAGGATAACAAACCTTGCATCCAGGTAGAATACAAAGGTGAAACCAAGACCTTCTCTGCGGAGGAAATTTCTTCTATGATTTTAGTAAAGATGAAGGAGACTGCTGAGGCATACCTCGGAAAGACTGTCCAGAATGCCGTTATTACCGTGCCTGCTTATTTCAACGATTCCCAGAGACAAGCTACAAAAGATGCTGGTGCCATTTCTGGTTTGAATGTTCTTCGTATTATTAACGAACCCACTGCTGCTGCTATTGCTTATGGACTTGACAAGAAAGTCACAGGGGAGAAGAATGTTCTCATTTTCGATTTAGGTGGTGGAACTTTTGATGTTTCTATCTTGGCTATTGAGGACGGAATTTTTGAAGTTAAGTCCACTGCTGGTGATACTCACTTGGGTGGTGAAGATTTTGATAACCGTCTTGTCAACCATTTTGTGCAAGAATTCAAGCGCAAGAACAAGAAAGATCTAACTACTAATGCCAGGGCTCTTCGTCGTTTGAGAACTGCTTGTGAAAGAGCTAAGAGAACCTTGTCTTCTTCCACCCAGGCCAGTGTTGAAATTGATTCTTTGTTTGAAGGTATTGATTTTTACACTTCTATTACTCGTGCGAGATTTGAAGAACTTTGCTCTGATCTTTTTCGAGGAACTTTGGAGCCCGTAGAGAAAGCCCTTCGGGATGCTAAGATGGATAAAGGAGCAGTGTCCGAAGTTGTTCTTGTTGGGGGATCGACCCGTATCCCTAAAGTCCAAAAGTTGCTCCAGGACTTCTTCAATGGAAAGGAGTTGAACAAGTCAATCAACCCTGATGAAGCCGTTGCCTATGGTGCCGCAGTTCAGGCGGCTATTCTTAGTGGAGACAAGAGTGAGGAAGTGTCCGACCTCCTGTTGTTGGATGTTACCCCCCTTTCCTTAGGTCTTGAGACTGCTGGAGGTGTCATGACTGCTTTGATTAAGAGAAACACCACTATTCCCACCAAAGCTACCCAAACCTTCTCTACCTATGCTGATAACCAGCCAGGTGTACTTATCCAGGTATATGAAGGTGAGCGTTCGATGACTAAGGATAACAATTTGCTCGGCAAATTCGAGCTTTCAGGAATCCCACCTGCCCCTCGTGGTGTTCCTCAAATCGAGGTTACTTTCGATATCGATGCTAATGGTATCTTGAATGTTAACGCCTGTGATAAGAGCACAGGTAAGGCAAATAAGATCACTATTACCAATGACAAAGGACGTCTTAGTAAAGATGATATCGAAAGAATGGTAGCGGAAGCTGAGAAATTTAAAGATGAAGATGAAAAAAATCGCGACAGAATTTCTGCCAAGAATGGTCTGGAGTCATATGCCTTCAACATAAAGAATACCCTGGACGATGAAAAGTTGAAAGACAAGATTGACGAAGGAGATAAAAAGACTATCAACGACAAAGTTAACGAAGTCATTGAATGGATGGATGCCAATGCTTCTGCTGAGAAAGAAGAGTTCGAGCACAAGCAAAAGGAGCTTGAAGAGATTTGTAACCCGATTATTAGCAAGCTGTACGCCCAGGCTGGTGGTGCTCCTGGTGGTATGCCCGGTAGTATGCCTGGTGGTATGCCTGGTGGATTTCCCGGAGGAGCTGGTGGCCCTACTCCTGACGCGGGAGCTGGTCCAGGACCTACTATTGAAGAGGTTGATTAAATTGCTCTTTGTTAATCTATGCCTTTTCGAGATTTGAATTCTGTGATGCCTTCGGCCATTTATTATTCGTTTTGCTTTGATTTAATAATAAAGTAGCTTACGTTTTGAGTTTATTATTCTGATTTGACCTTTTTCTTAGGAGATTCAGAAATCCCTTCAAGCAGGTTAAAGGAGGACTTTCGCTTTTTATCAACCGGGTAAATCCACCTTTGGTACAGATATATGAAAAATATGACATCTAAATAGCATAGACAAAAAAGACCACAGTGAGAAATTAGCTATGAAAGAACTGAAATTAAAATCCATATACTCTTCAACTTTGATAAATAAACTAACCATCACGAAAGCAGGCAATTCGATGCACTAAAGGCATAGGAATAACAAAAGCAAAAAGGTCATCAATGAAAGTATTCATGTGATGGTATACCATGGCTTTCCACGGTAGATGGTCCACGGATTTCAGCTATGTGCATGCAAATGAACATTACGTAGTTAGCATCAATTATCATACTGCATTCAAAGCGCAATTATCAGAGCGCCACTTACTTTGTAATTTATAAATAATTGAGGTGTCATAATGGCAAATCCAAACGTGTAGACACTATTAGCTAAGCTGTTGATGATCCAAGAATACCAACTTCTATGTTCACGGAAGAGCAAGGAATAAAGGGAATAAACGAGAACGAAGGTTTGAAGGGCATAACTCAAATAACCCATAGCAAGTTGATCATACTCTTCGGTAAGAGCATCATCTTTCATTTCGCCTTCTACTGTTGCACTGTCGGATGCTGAGTCATTCAGTACCTTTCTTCGGCAATGGAGAGCCCCCAATTTATCAAGTAAAGGACCCGCAGGAATACTGCAAATAAAGGGAAAGGGCTCATGGGGGGTCGAATGAAAAGAAGTTATTTGGGTTAAAACCTTCCTAGCTGAATAGTGAAAAACTTTTGCAACTTTCCACAGGGATATAATCGTTGCTAAAATTTGAGAAAATAAAACTACACTACTAACTTCATCTTCGTTGTCCAGAAAATAGAGTAAAATGATAACTTTGCAAATACCTAAATTCGATGTGTTAGGAAATTTAAAATAGAACCCTTACAAAAGTTAGATACACACTTACAGTCAAGTACAAGTCCACTCTTTGATATTCCCTTGAGGGTTTTCCTCCTCTGCCAAAAAGATATATCGCTTTTAAAAGAAAGGCAATCAAACAGCAAATGCAGGAAACTCACAGCAAAAGTCACCCCTAAGAGAATTGGGTTTGTTTGGGTAAAGAGCTTCTTAAGCATTTCAGAGTCTTTCGATGAGAATCCCAAGAAACTTTGATCAATGTATAACAGTGTTCTCTCAATAAGTCGCCATATTCGAAAATGACCCAGACTAATAGGAGAGAAGTGAATAGTAATGCTTTCTGTTTCATTTGTGCCATTCAATAGCTTCATGTTTTCTTTGATGGCAGATATTGTCTCAACATATACTATCGGTTTGAATTTGTTGGGATATTTCCTAATCACATAAAAGTGACTCCCCAAATCCACAGGAACATCCATTTTGTTATACCAATTAAAATCGCTTACTAAATGAACATAAACATGCTCATTTAAATGAGCAGCTGGTGGCGGCTCCGGTTGCTCGCTATCTTTGATTTCTGGCACAAACACGAGGTGATCCGTATCGTCAATGTCCAGCGGGACGAATTTCCATGTCAGCTCGCTTCTAGCATAAACTACAAACTCTTCTCTGCTCTCATCTTCGTACGTACTTTCAGGCGTTAAAAATACATGAAGATAAACGCTGTCATTAAATCCTACGTTGTCCCCAAAATAAATCCCTACATTCCTCTCAAAATCAGACTTAAACCCAATATCTGATTCTTTCAAGACAAGGACTGAGCCCTCCAAGCTGAATCGTTCTTGAGTGCTAAAGAACACCTCCATTACATACTCATCGGATGGTTTAGCTAATGGCCCAATGCATTTATCCCCTCTCCCCACCCGATCCATGGCATCATTACACAGCGCTTGAAAAGGGTAAAAAAACGTAAAAAAGACAAAGCAGATATACGCACCATACACAGCAAAGCCACTGACAAGCAATTTTGTGAAAACCATGATAATAAAACTCGGAATACTAGTGATTTCCAATAACACGATCAGCAAGTCCTTAAGTGCATAAAATCGCAAGACAAAACAAAAGCGGAATTTCAAATCCAAAACCTGCCTGAGGAGGATAAAAGAACTTGGACTCACTTGCACCAAATTGCTCAGGAGCCGAATCCAGTAGAAGTCAGCAAAACTTTGGGTACTCAACCCACAAATCTAAGTCAATCCCCCCACTTAATCAAAATGGCACTGTGATCTGTCAAGTCGTTGCACATCACCACAGTACTGCAGGGCGCCCCCTAGAATAATAATAACAACATCTTTCCACCATGTAGCTACTGTCTGTACCGCGCTGTGTGCATATCTCACAGCTAATCAAGTTATGAAGTCATGCACAACCACACAAGGTAACCCTCGATAGGAATACCATCATCCTTCCATAACCCTACTTCCCTCCTCAACACATCGGCTGTAGCCACTACCCTCCCTCCCGCAAGGCACGTGCCAAATCAAGAAACCCAAAAAACATCTACAGCTACGTGCCTGATTGCAGCTCTAGATCTTTCTCCCTGGTGCACCCCTGTTGCAATTATTTGCAACATTAATGGAAATCCTTTTTTAATTATTGGCAAGGCCTCTTTCTCTTTATGTATCTGTTTCCATATTTATCTTTATCCATCTGTGGATGTGTGGGTACTTTACTTTTTTCCAGTGTATACGATGGTTTTCTTTCTTCTTTGCTTGTTGTTATGCTTTGTTTTTATTTTTGGTTTGTTTAATCTTTGCTTTTCGATTTAGCGGATTCCTTTATCCTTTGTTCATTTTATTTTACTTTGTTTTATTTTTTTTTCTTTGAAACAAACGGCTTAGAATGGGCTCAGTTGAGAACCAAGAAACCTCTCTCAAAGAGGCATTGAAAATACATTCAGAGTCAGATGTACAGTCCTTGTCTCGAAAGAATGCTATTAGCGCTCTTAAAGGAAAAAATCGATCTGAAATTGAAGCCTCACGGTACCATAGCAGAAACCAAAGTTTAGGTAGATTGGTTAGCCAAGAGAATTCACCCGTCATTAGAAATTCAGTCCTCACTTCAAACGAACTACAAAGTATTACAAATGCGCTGTATGCAAGATGTGAACCCGGAAAAAACGCAGCTAAAAAAACCCTTGTTGTTCAATATAGTAAATTCAGCAATGCTTCAATGCTCAAAACCCCACACTTTCACTACACACACGTAGATGTTCCGAGGAAAAACTATGGAATTATATTAAAAAAAAGGGCTCGTTTTGAACTCTTTGGAGAATATGCGTACATTATTGAAGTCGTTGCAGGAAACACTTCGTGGAGCGTTAGACGGGCATACTTTCAGTTTGCTGAGCTTGATGAGCAACTTCATCAATGTTCCCTTTCAAGGGACTATAGTGCGCTACCAATCATTACAAACTCGGAAGGCAAAGAACTTCCTACGGACTACAAGCTTCTGTCCATATACATAGAGCGGCTAAACGATCTGTTGCCCCATGGCCTCATGCTTTGCTCTCGCCTTTTGGGTTGGCTCGGGGTCAGTAAGCCTGATGTTCAACTAAATGATGTAGATAATAACGAAGACGGTAAAAGAGGAAGGTTCAGAAGAGTTGTGCGAAAATGGAAAAATAATAGTAGGCCAGATGAACATAATGCCTTGTGCGCTGATGAGGCGAGTAAAAAAAAAAGTAAAAATGCAGAAAGAAAACCTTCGCCGGTTCACAAAGAACCAAAGAAAAAGAAAATCTCCAAGGAACGAAGGAAAAGTAGCAGCAAAAAGAGGTGTTTTGAAGTCAAAAAGAAGTCAAAAAAAAACAAAAAAACAAAAAACTCCAAAAGTGGCATCAATTTGTTTGGAAGAGACTTGGCAGAATACCTCTGCTCTATAAATGCACAAGTGCCACCAATGGTCGTTAAACTCACCGCTTTTATTGAACACCACGGTCTTAGAGAGGGTCTTTATAGAATCTCAGGGATAAAATCGAACGTGAACAAACTGAGGATTGCTCTGGAAAAGGACGACCTTCGTTGTCCAAATCCTTCATTTGACACCACGGCAGCAACCAACAATATTGCTTCCCACATTGACAAATGGCTCTGTGACACAGTCTGGAATGTCCTCCATCGCGAAACAAGGCCTACCTCGTTGCTCAATGATTCTTTTGATATTGAGGAAAAGCTTGAAGAGGATGATGGGTCCTTTAATGAGGATGCGTGGTGGATCAATGACCAAAACGAGCCCACCTCAAAAACCCACATCAGAGCCAATCAGTCAACAGACCTAGACCCCACCCCCCTTTCAGATCTCGGAATAACAGTCAAAGCTGAATTGCTTCGCTCGGTGCCCAAGGGTGACGTTCCCATTGATCCTCATCCAATAATCAAAAGTCAATGGAGGATGATTACATCTGTGCGACTGAGCCAATCCGAAGACATTCTGGCAAGTCCTCATACAAAGGACGCCCCTTCTACGCGCAGGCGTAGTAATGTCAGGGATGATTTGGATGCCAGTGACCATAATATCGCAACCATCACAGGGGTTATTAAGCTCTACTTTCGCTCATTGCCCAACCCTTTAGTTCCTTTCAGCCTGTATTCCCATTTCATCAAAATAGGTGAGGGGTTTAAACTCACGAAGTCGAAAACTAAGCTAACAACAGAAGAACTGGTAAAGATAAAAAATGCTGTGAAGCGTCTCCCGCCACCCAATTCCGCAACTCTAGAATATCTCATTTCACATTTATCGCGGTAAGTAGTTGAGAGTTTTTGAAACCAATGGCATAACTAGTGCTAAAAATGTACAACCTTCCTTTCTTTATCAGTATTTCAACATTTGAGGAGAAGACAAAGATGACTTCAAAAACGTTGGCAATTATCTGGGGCCCTAATGTGTTTCGCAGCCCATCAAATAACCTGGACTCCATCACACACGCCCACATATACGCAACTCTTATAGAGGCATTTATGATTCATCGAAAAGAGATTTTTGCATGTCCACATTATTAAGCTAGACCCCAATGTTTCACCGCTTCTCTCGACTCCATTCAACAAAATAGGGAAGGGATATCCCTGTACAGAAGGCTGCAATGTAATATGATCCCATAGCACCAAGTGCCCTTGGGTAGATATTTTTTAAAGCTGCCTGCCATGTCTTAACAGAGAATTCAGGGGCCGTTCTATCTGTTATTGACAAGCAATAATAGCCACAACAAAAACAATAAAAGAAAACACGTAAGTAATCACACAAAAGAAAGAAAGGAGTGAAATGCATGAAATGCATTACGTACTTATTTCTGGAGTTACTTTTTCAACGATTAGAGTTTTAAAAGCTCTTTGAGCACTTAATCCTACAGTCAGGGAAGCTATATGACTCGTGAAGCCTGCTCCCTTCACCGGATCAATCACTCTAATATAATCTGCTGTCCCAGTGCGGGAGGGGGTATTCACATCATTCGTTTCTATCGCTGGTGGATTAATCCGCGAATCTATAATATTGGCTTCCCCAACATTTCTCCCAAAGTAATACACCCTATATGCAGAATAAGTAAACACACTAGCCCCTACAAGAGCTGGAGGAATCAATATAACCACCATCTGCTATGACTGCTATGATTCTTCTCTATGCACTTCCGTAAAAATTTATGCATAAATCCCCGCAGCAAAGAACTAAGACTTTAATGCAAATCCCGCCTACGCGAATACGACAGCTGTTGCGAGGCGCGCGTAAAAACCATCGTACGGTTTTTATAAATTGTTTTTATTTCCTCGGTTTTTATTTATATTTTTGTCAAGTTCTTGTTCCCTTTTTATTTTTTTACTTCGCTTTGCTTTCGTTCTTGTTTTCTGTTTTTTTTCTTCTTTTCTTGTTCTTGTCTTTTCTTTTTTATATCTTTTAAATAGCTTTTCGAGGTATAATAAATATAAAACCTTGAGGCTTTTCTAAGCAAATGGGTTTTTGTTATCAAAATCTTGGTTGTAACTTGCGGCCGCTGGTTGGCTGTAGTTATTGAACATACCCTGCTGTTGGTTCAATGGAGCACCTCCTTGAGGCGTATTCATCATCCCCTGCTGCTGAAACCCTTGCTGTGGCGCCCCATATTGCATTGACTGTCCTTGGCCAAATTGATTAAACTGGCCACTCCCTGAAGGTGTGGGAATCAAAGGACTCGCAAAGCTGTTGCTTGGCTGTCCACCCATATTCTGGCCTGCCATGTTTCGCTGTTGCAGTTCATTCATCGTGAGTGGCTGGCGCCTCTCCTGGAATGGATTTTTTTTCTTATCAGCGTTCGCCATTGCGGTAGGGTTGATTCCTGTCTGGAACGGGTTAGTTGATGTAGGTTTGCTATTTGACTGAATAGAAAGAGAATCCAGATTAAACAAATTTTGGTTCTTAGTCCACACATCATCTTTAGATGGTTCTTTAACGGCAGAAGAATTTCCAAAAAAGTCATCGCCAGATGGTTTCGATGAAGAATTAAAATCACCAAAGTCAGCATCAAAAGAGCTATCATTGCGAGCATTCAATCTGCTGAACTCATCAATCTTTGGATTATTTTTCGCAATGTTCGCAATCTGCTCATTTGGGTTGGATGGAGTGGGTTGCACTCCCCAAGGATCAGAAGAAATGGGGGCAGAAGACTCCACACCTGAGTTATTATCGTTCTTCACTGGGGATTCCCAAGATGTATTTGCTTGAGCAGACGAAGGGGTACTACCCCAGGGATCGCTACTCCCCCATGGGTCAGAAGGCTGTTGTGAATGTTGCTGTTGTTGCGAGTGAACGGGGGATGTTAAGTTCCCGCTCTGCTGCTGTGGTGCTGCTTGAGAAACGGAAGATGCCCACCCAGTTTCGCTGTTGCTGCCGAACGGATCAGCTGACTGTTGACGGCTAGCTTGACCACCGCTAGGCTCCTGATGTCTGCCAAACGAATCGCCACCAAATGGGTCTTGTTGAGGAGTAGACTGATACTGTTGTGGCTGTTGACTGGACTGTGCATACTGCTGCTGACCTGATTGGGCATACCCACTGCTCAAATTTCCCCAAACATCATCTTCATCGGCAGGTCTTTGAGCACCTCCAGGGGATCCCAAAGCACCCCATGGGTCTGCACCAAGAATATCAATCATGTCGGAATGTTTTCTAGCATTTCTTTCGCCTTCTCTTTGACTTAGCTCAATGGCCCTTTGGACATCAGCATTTTCGTTCTCCATTTCTAAGCGTCGCCTATATTCCTCCTCTTCCGCTTCCCTCTTACTAACAGCCAGCGCATATTCAAGCTCCTGTTGCTCATCGTTTGGAACCCCATTTGCGCGATTCAACTGCCCACTGTTTGTCTGGTAACCCCTATCAGAAATGCCAGTAGGTCCAACAGGGGCAGCCCCTTGTCTTTGATTGCCCCGGTTCGGAGCCATTCTTTCCCTTTGTCCACTTGGTGGAGGAGCAGAGGACCTAGAATAAGATGTTTGGAAATTAGGCCTACCAGAAATATTTCCTTTGCCTTCCATCTTTCCGCGAATAGAGGCAGCCTTTTCTCTCTCCTCATTCAAGGTCTCACTATCTTTCAGCAGATGAACAACTACCTTTGCCTTTTCTCTGACATTAATACCCTGATCTTTTCCATCCTTGTCAATATATTGAAAGTTCTTCAACGTCTGAATGGCAAAAATTTCTTCTTGAGCAGCCACCGCTACTCTATCACTTCCCGTCTTAATAATATATTCAAGAAGGACAAGAGACTTGTACACATGTCTCCAATTCTTTCCAGAGTCATTCATTCGCTTCCAAATCATGTTCATGATTTGACTAAACTCCTCACTGTACACGGGAAGACAAAGCACATATACATGTAGGTAAAGGAAAATAAAAAGAAATCATAGGATTAGCACAGGCTTCAATATAAAAAAAAACACGTACACGATTTCAGCAAAACAAGAATCACTTACGGATTATAAGTGCAATCAGCAATATAGGCCATCTGTGTGCCTGTTGCTCCCCAGGGGTCATTTGAGGTCGCAGATCTCACTTTTCTTTCAATATCGGAATAATTCTTCACGACATTTTTAATACTTCTCATAGTCTTATTCGGCATCTTGCTTATTATTACTATTCCACTCCTTTACTCCCACTATAAATTAAATACTCAACCAACGAAAGGAAACACAGAACAAAAAAAACAAAAAAAAAGCAAAGGCAAACAAACAAACAAACCGAAGCAACACTTTGAATCCAACAAATAATACAAATACAGATTTTACAATAAAGTTTTAAGTACCAAACAGTACTTATAATTCAAGGAGTCAAAAACTCATCATGAATTTATATATCAACGTAATTATCATAATTTCCCTCGCTCCGCCTCTCCAGTCTCCTCCTCTCCCTCCTGCTGTGCGCTGCCCGCAAAAAATACTAATTTCGAAAATTGAAAATTTCCGGTTTTATATTTTTATCATAAAAAAGAAAAGTGGACGACGTTGTTATTATTACCAAAAAAAAAAAACACCCACACGACTTCACACGACCCATGATCGTGATGCAATGAGTACTGTGACTTTTCCCAGATCGAATGGACGGAAATAAATAACCACTTCGACTATATTCTCTATGTATTTATATAGTATGTAGTACATAGTATATTTATTATTTTAGGTTTAGCCTTGAGTGTGCAGCTTCTGCTTATATTTCGTTGATGGTTAGTTAGTTAGTTGGTTGATTTGGTTTGGCTTGTTGAGGACTGCTTGCTCAGTTGAGGGATAGAAGAAGAGAGAAGGTGGGGTATTGATTTTGATGTGTTTTAGTGTGGATGGAACTATGAACTTTTTGGGTGATTGAGAAAGTTGAGGCGCTTATTTTTATTCCGGTTTTTATAGTCGTGTTTTTTTTGTTGCAGGGAGTTGCTGTGCATGGGAGGGGCTTATTTTTGTAGTGTCTTCCTTCGTGAAGGATTGTGTTTTGTTTAAGGAAAGGGAATATAAAAAGTGTGTTTAACAAACTGTGAATCTTAATATAGGGGCATTTGTAAAGCATTGTACACTGAAAATGTCGGGGTATATGCACCAGGGTCAATTACACCACCAAACACATCAGGCCTATGGGAATCAACCATATGGAACAGATGAAGGGAGAGGAACTTCGTCTAAACAGCCGGGAATAACAACTGGAGGAATGAACCACCACTCATCTCCAAGTAGGCTTGACAATAGTGTTGGTCTTACTGCAAGTGTAGGATTGTCGGGATCGAATAGTAGTTTGAATTCAAGCTTTAGCTCTTCTAGGAAGGCGAAAAGAAGAAGCAGTATTTCACAGACTTTTGCGAAGCCTGTTAAAGTATTTGCATTGTGCGGAACATGGTATTTCTTCAGCGCATGCACCAACAATTTGGGGAAATCGATTCTGAACAAATTCCCGCATCCAGCCACCCTCACTATTTGCCAGTTTTTTTGTGTGACAGCAATAATAACGATCATGATGGATGTACTAAAAACACACAAAAGGCAGTACGTTTCACGCGATAACTGGGTTTTACTTATTCTTCCTTTGTCAATTGGAAGAGTGTTTGGTTCGGTAATGTCTCAAATGAGCATCTGGAAAGTACCGGTGTCATATGCACATACCGTTAAAGCAATGTCTCCTATCTTCACTGTTATATTGTCTTCTTTAATTTTGGGAACAAAGCATACTCGGGAAGTATACATCTCGCTTGCTCCTATTGTCATTGGGGTTTTGATTGCGACTGTGTCGGAAATCGAATTCAATATTATCGGGCTTGTGTGTGCCCTTTCGTCGACCCTCGTATTTGGTCTTCAGAATATTTATTCAAAAAAACATATGAAAGATAGAAGGTTTGATCACTTGAATCTCCTCCTTAGTACCTCATCATTATCCTTAGCTCTATTGTTTCCTTTGTGGTTTTTTCTGGACTTCATTCCCTTGATGATGTCAGAGGAAGAATTAGATCCTCAATATGATTTGTGGTGGCTTCTGCCGCGTCTCATCGCAAACGGATTGTGTAACAGTGGGCAATCAATAGTGGCATTTAACGTCTTATTTTTGATTTCACCCGTCTCATACTCTGTGGCTTCTTCAGCAAAACGAATCATTATCATAACTTCTTCGATGTTGACGTTTCATAACAAAGTAACGACGACAAATGTGATTGGGATGGCAATAGCCATGGGTGGGGTTTTTATGTATAACAGGGCCAAAATGCTTGCACAGAAAAAGAGGAATGATAATGATATATTTAACCGTAGGAAGTCAGATGCTGACCTCGATTCATCCATTCAGGATCGACATATAATAGGGAACGCGATGAAAGAATTGCCTACCTATTCGAAAGACATTCGCGTGTTGTGAAGTGGTTTGTGGCCAGACAATAATAGTGGTCCAAGTTGCGAGAAACAGTAGCTACAGTAGCTACGTCATTATTAGCGGACTTTGACCTCAAAAACAAAAGGCTATATATGTACAGAAGTAAGCGGAATGAGTATAGAAATAAATTATGTAATTGGAACTTAGTTCAAAAGCGGAATGCGCAGTATTACGAAGAGGGTATGGGAAGTCGTCGAACTTTGTGTTTTCGGGCCAAGTATCCTTTTGCATATGCTTGTATAATATTTACAATTTCCACGTCTTCAGGGTTTTCCAAAGAAGCCAAATCCATATTGAGTCCAAAGCTTGATCGTCTTACGGAAGACAAAGAGTTTCTACGACCATGAAACTTTTGGAAGTTTGCATTATCTTCTTCTGTCGCTGTACACAAGATGGAAAAATAAATAAAAAGTGAGCATTGGGTTTGTTCAACGAAGTAAAGATATTAATTTTGCGACTATCGAAATGTCCACTTACACATGTATTCAGTTCGAAGAACCGAGCTTTTCAGTATACTTTTCCTCCCAATTGAGTTGGCTAAATGGTCTTTGCTGTCAGTCTGCTCAACTACCGAGTCACCTACAAATATATCTACGCTGGGACTATCTTCCATTTGGCTGGGCTCATCATTGATTTTACTCGCTTTTGAACCAAACAAGGAGCTAATCCCCCCCACCATCTTTGTAAAAACGCTGCTTTTCTTTTTAACTGGTCTGGTTTTGGATTCATCTTGCTCTGTGCCCGAAACCTCTTCTACATCAATAAAGCCAACGCCCTTACTTGGTCTTTTATGTTCGCCTTTTACATCTTCGCCGACTTCAACCATCTTTCACAAGTCTTATCAGGAATATTCAGTTCTTGAAAATCTCTAGCTTCCTTCTTTGCAATAAGACCTACTAATGCTCGCTTACATTGACTTCAAAACATAAAGAAGAATTGACTTTTTCTTGTTGCTTTCAATCTTCCGGTTTTCAATATCGTCCCCTCAAAGTCTAGATTGAAATCGACCTGAGTGTTAACCAAAAAAAGCATATAAAGAACAATCAAATGAGAACCACCTCACCAAAATCCAAACCCACTTATAAGTGTATATTTAACTTTGCACAAAACAAAACAAGAAAAAAAAAACACTTGGAATTATTGGTAATTATAAAAAATGACAAATGAAATGAATTAAGAAGAAAGACTTTCTGCCCAAATAAGGAAAAAATAAAAAATAAGAATAATTAGCAATGCATGCACCGCCAGTACTAGAGCCAGAATTATTAGCTGGTCGAGGACGAGGAGGACGTGGATCATCCAGGGCCAGCTGATCACAGGGAATTAATTTCTTCTTGTTTGCTCTCTCTCTTTCTTTTTTGGTGCTGTGAAGATAAAGGCAGATTTGGATTCAATGAAGGAGGTAGAGGGCGCGGAATATAGGTGCACAGAGATTTTTGGTGGTTGAGAGTCTTTGCTGGGCTGAAGAGGGAATGGGCGAGAGGGAAAAAGGTGTAGATAGGTTATTGATTGTTTAGAGCAAAAGCAGCCATAATGGATT
Source organism: Ichthyosporea sp. XGB-2017a (assembly GCA_002811675.1). Lineage (NCBI taxonomy): Eukaryota > Ichthyosporea > Dermocystida > Chromosphaera > Chromosphaera perkinsii. The sequence goes on from PDIM01010373.1 coordinate 195,788, forward strand.
TAAATTCGACTTTTGAAGTAGGAATGGGCAAAAGGGATGGGGATATGGAAAGCATGGTGTTACCAGAAAGCAAGCGGGTAAAGATCAGTAATGATTCTGAAATTATTGCAGAACATGAGGGACTGTCCATGGCTGTCGATTGTACCAATAATATTCAAAATGCCGAAGGGAAAAGCGAGGATTTGAAAGGGCCTGCTGTGTCTAAGAAAGCAAAGAATAGAAGGCGGCAACGAGAAAACAAAAAAAAGAAGAAAGCTGAAAATGAAAGTATGGATGTAGACATAGCTGAGAAGGAAGTTACCCAGTCGGAGATCCTTTATGAGCCCATAGTGTACATAAAACCGTTTGAGACAAAAAGTGCTGGGGAACTTGCCAATGAACATCTTCGATTTGGAGAAGAAGCAAAGCCACAAAAGTCAGACAAAGATAAAGAACGATTTAGATTTGGTAATTACAATCGGTACTATGGCTACAGGAACAAGGGTGAATTGGACGAGGAAGATCCGAGACTTTCAATTTTTAAAAGGGGATATATAACTGGGAAACGGGTCCTTGACATTGGTTGCAATGTGGGGAAATTGACGATCGATATAGGTAAGTGTAGGGATCATAGATTTACTTTTTAGTACAGGTAGTGTATTCACATTTTGCAATTATCTCGATTTTGTGATTTAGCACGAACCTTGCAGCCGAAATCTATTTTAGGAATTGATATTGACCATGTATTGATTAAAAGAGCAAGAAAGTTTGCTTCTGAGGCTAAAAGCACTGGGCATCCTTCTTTGCCGGCAAGAAGTCTTGGAGGCATAGTTGGTCCAGGGACTCAGTTTCCTTTTAATTTACACTTTAAGGCAGAGAATTTTGTTTACCAAGAAAGAAAGCGCAGTGACCCTACTTTTGATACTATTATCTGGTAAGTGTTGAGTTAGTCAATGGAATTCTGCCGTCAGCGAGAGATTTCTAATGCTTTGCTTTTTTATTCTTTGTCCACAGCTTGAGCACTAGCAAGTGGATCCACTTGAACTGGAGAGATGAGGGGATTAAGCGTCTGTTTCGAAAGGTGTACCAGAGTTTAGATAGAAAAGGGGGCGTATTTATTTTTGAGCCGCAACTTTTGGATTCATATAAGAAAAAGAAAGGTGTGTGCAAAGTGACTGCAGAGAATTACAAGAATATGAAGCTTTTTCCAAATGAATTTTCCGAATATCTTCTGTCGCCGGAAGTGGGGTTCTCTTCGGTGGAACAAATTAACTACAATTTTAGCGATACATCTGAAGGTAAGTGAATATAAACAACTATATTCGTTCGATTTGACTGGTACTTCACGACTCAAAGAAAGAATTAAGTTCTAAGCCGGTGTAATATGTGCATTTATTCCGTTTGCTGGAACAGGCTTCCAAAGGCCAATTATGATCTTTACAAAGATGCCCATCAGCTAAGATTTGAGCGTGACCTTGCTTGTGTAGAGGGGGGACCCTTGTTCGTCTACTAGAGTTTTGGTTACCTGTGTTACATTTCTGTGGTTTTGATAAAAGTCCCCAACGCCCACTCGAGATACAGAAAATCCCTAAAGCAAAAACATATGAGATTCAAATGAAATAACAAGTTAGTATTTCGGTCGAATGTTCAGTCACGCATTCATATGAGCACAGACGCAAAGATTTTCGTAAATACATTTCGTAGATACACACCTTCATCTTGTTGCCTGAAAATGTAAAGGCCATATCGTCTACATACTTCATTCTCAAGGAAGTGTGCGTGAGAAAAACTGTCTTCTTCTCGTTTTTAACCACCTTAGATATATTAAGCGTATCAATGAGAAATAAAACAATGTAAAGGCAAAGGTTAAATAATCTGATAAAGACGCTGCTCCTAAGCTGAAATTTTCGAACATACCCCGTCAATGTATGCATTCTCTACTCCATGCCCCTTTCCTTTTCTTTTGAATAAGTCTTCTTTTTCCGCCAAAGCATACTCAGCACGCTTTCCCTCCTTCCCGTTAGCGTACTGAACAATCATTTGTCTGATTGAGTCCTAAAGTCCAAATCAAAGCACTCCCATGTTAATATTTACAAGGACAAGCGACACTACTGAAATATATAAAATAAAGGCAGAAGACAAATATAAACAGATTTAGGATTAGGCTCAGCTCACGAACTTACCATATCTGTTCCTTCAGGGAAAGTATAAATCTCTTCACAAATATGTGAAATCAGCCCCATGATTACAACTTTCTTTGCAGTTCTTTAATATTTCAAAATCACAAAATCTCATAAAAAACTACATTCTACGAAAAATCAGGGAGCACCCGGCCTAAAAAACATAATGTACGGTGTACCCTTGCAAATATTGCTCATCGGTTTGTGGCGGCTCCTTGGTTTGTGGCGGTTGCTGCTGCGCCTGTCAAGCGTGGCCTGCTGCTGTGGTAGTACTGTAGCAGCTGGTTATAGCTGTGTCGCCTGTGAGCTGTCGGCGGGGTCGGCGGGGTCGGGAAAAATTCCGCAAAAATTGCCGGCCATGGACTGAACTGCAGGACAGTGGACTGGATATGTAACCTCGGGGCTCGAGAGAGAGAGAGAGAGGGCCCAATTTTGATTTGTAAAGGAATTTCACCTAGTCATGAAGCGATAGTACCAGGGAGGCCTAGGGAGGATAGTACTTGGGAGCACTGAATAGTGCTCATTTCAAATATTTAGCTTCTGGCACAGCAGTGCACAGGTCTCAGTTCAATATAGACAAATCTTATTTGGCTTCTTTCTTTTCACTTTATGGCTAAGATTTAAGAGGTGTTGTGTGTGGGAGATGCTTATTCTTTTAGGAGGTGAGGGTATGAATTATGACTAAAGAATATTTCAGTGAAGAGGTGGGATTAGGTGCTCATGCAATCACAAATTCAGGAGATTTTGGATCTATATCCCCAGGGAAATTAATGATCAAAAACTCATTTGCGTATATGCCATCCTGTGCTCTTGAAAAGGTGCTAGTTTATTCAGCCTTAGAGGGATCATGTGCTGCCAGTCAAGTTAATCGGCACTGGGCTTATGTTTCTTCCCGCAGCTCTCAGTATGCCAGGACACTATACAGAGTGAGTAAATACCGGTTGTGCAATTTATATAACATTAGCTGCCCCGAAAAAAGACTAGACGGGGAACTGAGAAATCTATGTGAAGGCTTCGCAATCGCTGTTTCATGTATATGTGAAAAGAAACAGGGTCGCATTTTTCGTGCGCTTTATGAAGAAATACTTGCTGACTACATTATGTTTGCACAGAACCAAACTTTTTCTGAAGCATTTTCAATCTCTTTGAATAGGGCATATCCGACTCCTGTTTTTTTAACAATTGTCTACGCGTGTGTTTTTCCGACATTAATGCGATTGATCAACACAAGGCTGGTGTCTGTTAAAGAAGAAAACGTACGTGGAAGCGGCGGGGAAGAATCATTTGCTACAAAGGTCAACGATATTATTGAAAAGGGGGAGTATTTTTTTCGCTACGGTACGCAATCTCTACGAGCAGCACCAGATTGCAACAGCGAAATATTATATTCGCTATTTTTTACTTTGGGTAGACTATGGGGATTTCAATTTGGCATGGCATGCAATTCTGACCAGATTAATTTTCCGAATTATTTGTTGACATTATTAAAATTTGGGATTGGAAAGTCTGTAGAAAACATTATAGAGCAGGACTTCCGGGACACGGACACAGTTGACTTTTTTGTGGAGGTGAGCCCAAATGAATTCGGACACAAACTTCATTCTCCTGGAATAATGTCTGATAAGTGTACAATATTTCGAATTTCAAAAAGACTGGCGGCATGTCTATTATCAGGAATACTCATGGAAGGTGAAAGTGGCGAGCGCTTGGGCCGCCTATTGATTTTTAAGCTTTTGAGAAATGAGCTGTTGCCTGTAACAATGCCTGAGGTGGAGCCTCCGGTGTATGGAATTCTTGAATCTGCTGCAACATGTTACTCCCTGGGAACATACGCAAACCTTGATTTTGCCGCAGAACTTTTTCGAAAATACGTAACTACCCTGGATCCCCAATTTCTCAGAACTGGATTCTGCAGAAGTTTTAGCTGCTTTATGAAGCCTCTTGTGTGCTTGGACCAAATTCAAGCTGTAAGGGATATGTTCAAACTCGGAAAATCTATTGCTTCAGAACTTGTCGGGGGGCTATGGAACAGTGAGAGCATATCGATGTCATTGTTAGTGGACGCTTTGACCCATGATTCTATAGACACGGTTCGTTTTCTATGCGAAGAGCAAGGGCTTATTTCTTCGGGTTTGGCGAGCGAGAGTCAATGCGAAAAAATTACTTTACTCTGGGCCGGTGCTTGTAGAGGAATTGAAAACGAACGTTCGCGCACTTATTTATTTCAAAAATTTAAACGTTGTATATCTTCTACTCTAGCATTGGTCTATATTCCAAAATGGTTTTCAATGGCCATCGAAGAGCTCGATAAAACCCGCTGGGCTGTATTTGAAATGGGCTTGCGGATGGAATCTTACAAGAGGTGGGTTACGCGAATGATTCTATGGATTGAAAATCAGTTCAGCAATCTTAAATTAAAAAAAGCCCTGCGATTTGCGGTGTCTGAGGCAATAGGTGGCTGTATCGTGAATTGTTTTTGGAACATAAAAGATACCAGCTTTTGTCTTAGAGAAGGCCTCTTAGCAAACTTTTCTCAATCAGTTGCACCTGAATACCTGCCTCGCATGCTACGTGTAAGTGTTGCCTATTTGAGCACCAAAGACACGAGACTCGTTCTGAAACATTGCCGAATGCTTGATACGACTGGCCTTCAGCCTGTTTTGATAGGGTGTTTTATTCCAATAGACATGTCCAATCCACAGTCCCATTGGACGAAAGTGCACCAAATAGCTAAGCTCCTTGTCCGACATGGGGCACAAGGCATTTCGGATAAATACCCGACAAGAAAACTATATCCTCTCAATTTTTTGTACCAATTTGAAATGGAACTTCACTTGGATCCTCTCGAAAGGCTTTCTGTTACGCGTATACCCTCTACAACTGCAGTTGACATACAAGATCCTTGCCTTGATTTCGATTCCGAGGCCTTGATAGGCCGCATTGTCTATTGCTACAGCAAAGCAATCAACCCCTCTCATTAAATGGCTTCGGCGCCCCTTGCTCCACGGCTCTCACGGAGGAGCATCCATGGGCGGGACCGAAGAATGGTAAATAAAGGTAAAATAAAAAAGAAAAAAACGAGGAGGCCTCGGAAAAAATTGTTGTTCGTTTCGCTTCCTGTCTTTTTCGCTTCCTGTCTTTTTTTTTTTTTTTTTTTTTTTTTTTTTTTTTTTTCCTTGTTTTCTCTTTTTTTTTTTTT
>PDIM01010373.1:206365-218268 GCA_002811675.1 Ichthyosporea sp. XGB-2017a
AGATAGTGAAGGTTAAGAGAGTGGTGACTGACGCTGTTAGATGTGGTGTATTGTGTAGGGACTCCTTGATCTTGAGATTCTAAATTAAAGAACAGGGAATTAACTATTCTGAGATAGGTAAAAGCGGTATAAGCTGTCTATTTTGGTTCAACCAATCAATATGATTGGATTAAGCATTGTGCGAATTGATCTTGTGGTGTTTCTTTGTGCTTTTCTTTTATGTTGTGAAGGGGGCAAGCTGCCCCGCTCCGCAATTGAAAGTGTTCAAGAAATCATCTATTATGAAGACGAGCCGCCGAAGTGGAATACTGATTCGCCTGAATTCCAGAATGTAGAGCCATGGAATGATTCGGAAGAAGATTATTTGAAATATTGCCCTGAAAACCAATGCGTTGTTAGAGGAAATTTAGGAGAAGATGTAACTTCCCGAAAGAAAGGTAAGCCAGGAATGATGCAAAAGGGAATGACTGCAGCAGAAGAAAAGCGAAAACTAATGAGTTTATTCAGTTGAGAAAGCATACTACTGGTGGTGGATTAATACGGAATGGAATACTGTCACTGGCATATACAAATGGCGATCCTCTGGTTTCGGAGTAATTTGGGATCCCAAAAATGTACAAGTTCTACCATCGGGTGATTTAAGACTTGTCCTTAGTCAAGATTCTGAAACCGGCCACATACATTCTGCACAAGTGGCGCTACTGAATGAACTTTCGTACGGAACATACCAGTTCACGGTACAGCTGGATAAAGATTGGTGGGTAAATGAGAGAAAGGATCAGGTTGCCATGTTTGGAGCATTCACCTTTCAGTATAGTAGCTCAGATAGTGACAAAGGAAAATCTGGCAAGTATCATAATATCCATCATGAGCTCGACGCCATTGAGATCACCAAATTTAGCGGGAGGTATCCTGAAACCGATGCCCAATTTGCCATTCAACCTTGGAGTCATCGCGACAACATTCATAGAATACAGCTTGACAAATCATTTACCACGTACACAATTGTAACGAACTGGTATGGGCCCAACAAACTTGCCCATTTTAAGTTATACAACGGCGATTTCCCCAATTTTCGTAATGTGCTTTATGAATACCCTGACCTTCGCTGGACTTCGCCCGAGAAATACAATCGTGATATTCCCAATCATGATATGGAGCGCTTCATGTTCAACCTGTGGCACTGGGATGATTGCTGCGACGGTAACTCAAAAGCTCCCGTTGGTGCTAGTGTTACTGTCAAGAATTTTCAATGGACACCTTTCTTTTACTAGCTTTGAGAGTTTTTTATTTTACAGTAGTGGTTTTGGATTGAGTAAGTTGTGCGAACATAATTGATTGTTCTATCGTCGAGAGTGACATATGTCAAAATTACCAAGCCTTGCTAGAAGCTTACACATCTACTTCAACTTCTTTGTTATCCATTGCGTATCTTGTGAGTTTTTCTTTAACAAAAATAACTGCAAGGAACCCAGCACCCATCATCGCCGTGAAAGTCAGATTAATAGTAAAAGGACTAGCATTTGTTAAGCAATAGATAGGGATGAGGGCAATCAGGTTGGCAGAAAAATTCAACACGCCAGAAGACACATTTTCAGAAACGGGGTAAGAAATTTCACCAGCAAATTCAAAGGCAACAGGCATGATACCAGTCATGAAGAAGCCAAGAAGAATAGTAATAATAAAGAGCAGCCATTCACTGCCATATTCAACAGTGAAAAGGAAACCAATCATGAATACAAGAGCACCCATGTACAAGAATACGTTCACCTTCTTGAAAGCTCCTGTACGATCTAAGATATGGCCACACACAATCGCACCAACAACTCCCCCAACAGTCATAACAAAACCAATCCACCCAACAATAACAGAATCCCATGGGGGAGAGGGAAGAACTGATGCAATCAATGTTGACAAACCATAGTAAGTTCCGACAGTGGCACCGTAGGCTATAACCAAGAACCAGAAGCTGTAGTTGGAGCAAAGCATTTTAACCTCTATCAAAAAGCCCAATCTTGTGCTTTCCCCATTAGTTGCATTTCTCTCGCACGATGATCGTGTAGGTGGTGTGGGAGGTGTGCTTCTAAAGAAGAGAACAACCAAGATGAGCGCGACCGAAACGATTATGGCGTCAATTAGCAAATAAGTTGGGATATCGCTACCCTTAGTAACGACATAGTTGGAAAGCATACCAACAGCAATACCCATGTTGTTCGAAAGTACACCGACACTGGTTGCAGTTGATCGCTCACGCTCGCCAAACCATTCGGCAGCGATACGGGGAGGTGCACTCAAGGTAAAGGACTGGGCAATGGCAGCAATTGTTTGACCAACAAAGATCCAAGTCCAACCGCTTGGGTCCTTTCCGACATATCTGATCCATCCTCCCAGACAGTTAAGGAAAGCCCCAGCAATCATTGAGTTACGAAGACCGATAAGGTCCATAATCCAGCTTGCAATGAACACACCGGGAAGGTACGTCAACATATACAGCATGGACATCCAGTTAACATCACCGCTACCTACACCATAATATTCTTCAACAATTGTGGAGATAGGAGCAAATGTGATCCACAAAAAGGCACTCGACCAAGTCAAAAGACAGAACATGGCCAACATTGCCCAACGGCGTTTGTAGAGAACCATTCCATCGTCGGATGCAGTGTCCTTGATGCTCTCATTGTCACCGTCTACAATACTGGAAGTAATTGCTTTAGCTTTACGATCTTTATCCCCCTGGGACGGTAACATTTCCTGTATATTATCCATTTTCAAAAAATAAAACTAAACCTCAACAAAATATAAATATAAGCAGATTTACTCTTTCAATAATAATCTAAATCTCCACTGTTCAAATAAGGGCTCAGTTTGCGGAGACATCATCACATAGAGATCGCAGGTCAACGGGGGTATTTATAACATATCCGAATCTCGGGGCGCGGTGGATATAAATCTAAAATCCCGATGATCAGCTGTACACAAATGTAAATAATAATAATTACTGTAACATGTATTAAAATTTCTTATAATAGCTAACAACTAATTACTGAAGTCCATGCAGAGGGGCATGACAACTCCCAGCTGAGCAAGATGATGAGTGGCAGGCAGTAATTATCCACGGCCCCCAAGAAAGACGTCGAAGTAATTTGAAGTAATTTATTATTGTGAATGCCCATTTCCTTTCCTTGCTTTTCCTTTTTCATTCATTATATAATAAAAATCGTGCTATAATGCCAGCCGATTGGACAATTATAATTTTATATTAGCTGAATTCATTCGCACATGTGACCCAGATGAAGTTTATATCTATGTACCGTACTACTGCAATATTACTATGTACTGCAATATTAACGTTTTTGAACATTTACATGTTTACATTATTATAATCCATTTATAGTATGCAGTGTTATACTTGTCCTCGTGGCAAGCTGTGGTCTTTGTCGTAAGAAGGGTTTGCCTAATTCAAAAATCATTTTCATAGCTTACTGCATCGCTTATAGACCCACATAAGAACATACCCTTTAAGAAAGCATTTTGGGCGAGACTGGAGCGCTGGTAGAGTAGGCAAACAAGTAAGTCACTTAGGTGGTTCTCAACAAGGGCCACGAAGAAGTATTGCCACACCCATTTATTTTGACGTACTTCGTGAGAAGATTTATGATCATCATCTATATTTTCAAAGGCTCAATTTCTAGGCCAATATATTAACTGTAATATTTTGAAGGGGATCAATCATATCCGCGCAAAGCAGCTAAAGTGTTGATAATTCCAAATTAAAGTCAGCATAAATTAGCAACGGTGGACTCGAAAATAAGCGAGTCAGGCCGGCCAGCTGAGCAGCATCGACGCAGGAGTGGACTCGGAGGTTTTAGCAAGTACAGTGTACACAGACGCGGGCTTGCCGCTTGCATCCATTTTGAGACGTGTGACGATCGCTAAGCAAATTAAGGGGTTACATGGTTTCGCGAATTGGCAGTGCTGTCGTAATTATCGTGGATCTCTGAGGATTGCTTTGCGATGGGAACATAGGCAGGGAAAATAAAACCGAGGAAAGTGTTATTGCAAAGCATATTTAAATAAAAGAAGAAGCACAGCTGCAGCACACTAAAAAAAAATGTTCAACTTTGTGTTTATGTGTTTATACATGAAGTGATATTTAATTTGGATTGTCAACTTTAGAGGTTTCAAAGCTCTTTGTAGTTGTGGGATTGTTGTCGGAAGGAGACGCGGTCAATAGAGTGGGCTGTATTCTTCTTTTGACTTTTGCTTCAACTGCATTATTTGACGACTCAACGGAGGGCGCAGCTCTTTCACAGCCAGGGCTAATTAATATGGGCGCTATTCTTCTAGTTTTCGCACTTTTCGCGCCTATTTCACATCCCAGAGGTGATAATGATCATCATTTATGTTAGTATATCAATAAGTGGGAAGATACTTTTCATAAGTTGCATACATACCTTCGGGTTGAGAAGAGGGTGGATTCTTTTTCTCTGCCACATTTGCTTTCGTGAATGCCTTCACTATAGGGGATTCAATTCGCACAGGCTCAGGGGATTTTACTTCTCCCAAGAGAACTTTAGCATTATTTTCCTTATTGTCACAAGTTTTCACTTCATACAGATCTTTCATTCTCATAGAAAGGCATTCTTTCAAATAAGTAGGGTACATGTCTTTAGTCAATGGCGTGCCCAATTCGCCATCTTCAAAAACGATTGCAGAGCAGTAGCCATCAGTAGAAGATACCAAGATAACATCTCCATTCCTGCTCCAAGTAATGTCGGTCAATGTTGAGCAATGTATATTTGAAACAGCTGCGATCGGATGCATTTGTTCAGTATCATATATCAATACAGAATCCATAGTAGCTATCGCAAATATCATTCGGTAAGGCAGATCACATAGAGGAGATTGTGATTCCTCTTTCGAGGGATTCCTCAGCTTATAGAAGATGGGGCTGCACCTTACAGCAACCGAAGCCCTCCTAGTAGATGGCAAATAAACGGCAGGCTTATCAAAATTATTTCGAGAAAATACAAATGTGCAGTTGATTGTGCTTTTCATTTTCTTTTTTGTGTCAGAAGGGTTGGTTTCTTTTTCCGGGGTCTTCATAAAGCCCGAAGGACTAATCAGCAAAGAGCCATCTGGGGTAAATTTTAGACGTCTAAAAAAGGTCTGAAGAGTTTCATCAAGGTACAGTTTATGTTTAACTCGACTACCGCTTTCACTCTCATCAACGCTAATAGTTTCCCGTTCAGTTCGCTTTACACATGTCAGGGGCGAGAACTCTTTTTTCTTCTCATTCAAGGCAAAGATTCTACACGTTCTATCACTACTTTGCGAAGCTAATACCTTGCCAAGTGGATCAAGGGCCACGCCCTGTACATAGTGAGTGTGGTCAGTGATTTTTTGCAACAAACATTTGTTCATAATATCCCAAACAATTACTGTATTGTCCACAGAGCCCGAAACTAAATATCTGCTGCACGCAGACCAACTAAGATCGTAAACGTCTTCCAGATGACTTCTAAGGACACCGAATACAGTCCAATTCTCTTTGTTTTCCGCTTGATCATCCATTAAATTCCCACTACTTTCTTTTGCAGGCTGCTCAGAGAGCTTCCAAATCACAACCTTCCCATCATCACTTCCTGAGGCTAAAAAGGCTCCATTTGGAGAAAATCGAACTACATTGACAGCCTTAGCATGTAGTGAAAGATTAGAAAGAAAGCCCACTTCAGCACCATTCTTTTTCGAGTATTTAAAGCCCCATACTTTAACTGTACAATCAGCCCCGGCAGTGGCAAATCTAGTATTGTCATGGAAGTCTACGCTCAAGACTGGCTCCTTAGAATGCCACACAATCTCTACAGCCTTTGCTTTCATTCTGAATCCGGTATGTAATGATAAAAAATATAAAAAAATCACTAGATGATATATCTGTAGAGGAATGTGCCTTATATCGTATGTCTCTTACAAGAGCCCTCCTTTTTTATCTCCTCCAATCCAATCACACTTTCTATCTCCCCTTTCACAGACCTTCAACAAAATCAACTCTAGTTTTCACGAAAATCCTCAAACAGTGAACTGCGCGGACTGCGGGCAAAAGAACCATAAAAAGGGAAATATCACTGCAGTAAAGAAAAAGAATAAAACAAAAACAAAAAGAAGAAGAAGAAGGAAAAAAGACAAAAAAAAACAAAAAAACAAAAAAACAAAAAAAAAAAAAAAAAAAAAAAAAAAAAAAAAAAAAAAAAAAAAAAAAAAAAAAAAAAAAAAAAAAAAAAAAAAAAAAAAAAAAAAAAAAAATGCGCGGGAAGTGGATTTTTGTTTTTTCCGACATTACGTTGTTAGTTTTGCTGGTTTTTGTCAACTGTTAAACTTTTTTTTTCCGTTGAAGTGAATTTATTTATACTGTAGGATTTAATTTGGATTAGGATTCGATTTAGCTCCTTACTTATTCATTCGTTGATTGCTGTATTGGAGCTGTATTGGAGATTATGAGAGTAGTGCAAAGTTAAGATACTCCATTCTTCCCCTCCGCCTTTCCCTTGTTTTCTTTTTATTTGGGGTAGGGGGTCTTCAACTTGATTTTTGTTTTTGAAAAAGCCTGTGTTAGTTATCTAAGGGAATTGGAGTGTTAAGATGAGTGGAAATGGTAATGAAGGTGAACATAGGTTCCAAAGGGATCATGGGAGTGTTGCAAGTCGCGCTTTGGGTGATTATCACCATCAATCCCTTGAAGTAAGTTGAAAAGCAGACGAAAGAAGAGGAAAAAAGGGTGACTCCTTCCGTTATAGGGTTAATGAAGCTTGTAGAAGGGGGAATAGTGGTCATTTACCTTTGGTATTCCGCAATTTATTTATGCTTTAGTTTGCGTTTGTGTTGTGTTTTTGTCCAGGATATCCATGAGCATCGTCGGATGTCTTTGTTTAGGCACATACCTGATGTAGAAGAAGATGTGACATCTATGCGCGTAGGGGCAGAATTCCAAGCGGTCATTCCAAAGTTGGAGTCCTCCAATGCCCCGGAAACGGCAATGGACGAAAATAAGCGCATGGGTTCGAGTCTTGTTATTTGGAAGCCTGTGGAGGACGAAAAGAAAAATCGAGAGGTTGACGCTTTTGTTAAGTTAGCGACTTCTTCAGCTTATGGTTATTCTGTCGACCAAGCATTGGGACTGTTGTATTGGTACGATTATAACGTCACTAAAGCTGCCAAGGATTTAGAGACATTTCAGCCTGTAGTGGACCAGTGGTCTTCAGAAGATAAGGAAACTTTTGATAGGGGAATGACGTACCACAACAAAAATTTTCGACGAATTCGTAGCATTCTAAACCACAAGTCAGTGCCAGCCCTGGTTAAGTATTACTATACCTGGAAAAAAAGTAGAAGGCGAGACGCTATTGTTAGCCGTTTGCTGATGCCAGCTAAGCGCGAAACTTTTGGGGCAATGGATACTGAGATGGAACACGGGAAAAGCAATCGCACTCGGAGTCGCCCGACAGGGAGAGAGAAAAGCGCACCAAAAGTGAACACACTAAAGGAAGATGGGGCTAGTGTGAAAACAGAGGTAAAGGAAGGGTTGAGTGTTATACCTGATGGGGCTGAAAATATATCTTTGAGACTTTTGCCTAAGAAAATGTGCTACCATTGTAAGACCCAAACATCTCCGTTTTGGAGAAGAGGGCCTTCAAAGGCAATTTTGTGTAATGCGTGCGGCCTGTACTGGAAAAAGCATGGCGTTTTCAGAGATATTCAACTTATTCAGAAAAGTTCAAGGGGTGGTGGGAGTAGATCGTTCTCCTCCCTTTCACCAAGTGAAGATAATGCAATACCTGCACGTCCGGCCATGGACTTGAAAGTTTTAAGTACTATCAAAACCCCTGGGAATGAAATTACAAACAAATATATGGACGAACGATTGGTGAAACTAAAAGCATCTGTGAAAGAAAATAGGCAAAAAATTGCTTGCTTGAATGACTATTTCAAATGGGAAGAAAATGACCAGGCGTCTGCGATATATACGTTTACGGAAAGATTATCGTGGTTTCGAGAACAAAAAGAAGACGTATTTAAATCGTACTATGAAGAAGTCAATTAACGGACTGTGACATTCGAATATGCCCCAATGGACCTTATGCTATAAGAAATTGTTCTGCTCCCTGCCATAATGCACTGAAGAACCACCAAAAAAAAAACACAAGGAACGTTTCTTTATTACCATTTTCATTCACTGTGCAGATAAATAAACAACAGATGCACTAGCATTTGACGCTCTCTGTTTCTGGTCTCCGACAACTTTACTGTTTAGTAACTTGGGTACGCACGCTCCTCTTCAATTGTGTATCATTACAGGTTTTTCTAAAGAATAAAATTTCGATTTGGCTGGATTCTTGTCAACATGATCAATCCCTAAGCAATCACTCATTGAAAAGTCTTGAATACTCAATAGATAGTCATCTTCAAGTGGTTTGGAAGATGTATAGTTCATGATGCAAAATTTGAAACTTTCAAAAACTTTCTCACCAACTTTCAGTTTCTCCCGGATTCTTTCCTTGATATCACTAAATACTTCCTCTTCATAAACTTTCAAAAGGAAAGGATATCCATGGGTTCTATATACATCCTTGTGAAAATGGCAAACCGATATAAGCTTTTCTTTTTCGCCAATTTCGACCTCACCATCATCAATCTTTTCAGCCCGAAGAACAGCATGCTCTGGCAAAAGGTCAACCCTATCAGAAGCTGTCAGAATTCGGTTGATCTTACAGCTAGAAATCTCCATTATCCTAATACGATCGACAGGAAGGTTAGCCTCTACATCGTTCACTTCCTCTGCAATATTTCTCAATATGTCTTGAACCTGAGAAGTCTTCGGGGCCAGTATCTGAAATTCCTTCACCATCTCAACATTTTTGTTGAACCAGGCAAATTTTAGAGCTTTCTTTGTTTCCAATTCATCAATAGAAACTGGCAACTGCTCATAAAATAAAACGTTTCCGGCAGGACCTTGAGGGCCAATAGACAGCATCTCTGCCAGAGTAATTGACTCGCTTCGTTTCAAAGGGCATTTTGGCAAATCCGAGTATTGGTTATAGCTGGAGAACCTGAGCTTTAAAAAGTCTGTTTCCAAATGTTCTGCCACTTTTTTCGCCACAGTATCGTAAGCCATTTTCTTGTTCAACTCCAGAGTAAAAGCATCGGCTCTAGGTTTGGACAAAAGCCGAAAGTGAACTTTGACCATGTTATTTAAACCGCTATAGAAGTTTGGAACAAGGGGGGATTCATACTTCAGGCGTTCTTCTTCAGACAAAGCTAGCTGGAAGCATAAAATGTCACCATTGACCAGCTCTGCAGCTTTCAAACTATTTTCCAGGGGCACGGCGTCAATCATTGAAGGCTTGATTTCTTCAAATATATCGATTGGAACATCAGCCTTTACACCAGCCCAGCTCTGCAAAAGAGGCACAAGTTGAGCAATTTTAGAATCCCTATGAGCCACGGTTCTCCCAACATATGTCATAGTGGACTTGGATGGGTCATAAAACTTAAAGAATAAAGCTATCTGCTCTTCTCCAAGAGGTTCAAAATAATTCATTTTATCCAAATCAGCCATTTCAAGAAACAGTTTGATATTCGGATCTAAGCTGTTAATCTTACTAACCAACCTTGTTCCTTCAGTTGCCAAATCAATAGGACTGTCAGGTCTAACGGTTTTGTTCTGTCGCGTAACAAAGGTCCATAGTCTGAACTCATCAACAGGAATGTTGAATTCCTCGCTAATCCGAATGTATAAATCCTTCACCGACGATTCTTTCAAAACCTTCATTGACTTCACTCCGCTTTCGGGGTTAGTCCACTGAACTAAATCGAAAGCAGGGTTTTTCTTGAATGACTCTTCGGAAGCAATAAGCACATTAGAGTAAAGGTGCATATCTTCAATTTCTTTCAATTTTTTCTCTTCCTCCTCCTTTTCTTCTTCAAATCTTTTAATAAGGTGCTGAGGAATTGTATCATTGCCAATTGTTTGAAGAACATCATTAAGACAGCTTTCGCGAATATACACAAGCATATAGGCATTTGTATATTTTCTTGAACTTAGTTTCGTCATGTTCATTCTTGGAATTGCATTTCTGCCTGGGGCAGTTGGTTTAATCTCATCAACACCAAAATTCTCCTCTAACGCTTCTTTGGAAGGAACTTTGATTACACGGTCATCATCGTACTTATGCCACTCTTTCTTACCGTCAGGACGAATAAAGACAACGTAATGGCCACTATGGGTATCACCGCTATGCACAAGAACAGCGTGGAGCACATAATCAGCAGGTGTATCTTCCTTTTTTTCTAAGAAGTCATCAAGACATATTCTATCAAAGAATTCAAAACGATCATTGACTTTAACCATGGCGTCCTGCATCATGTCATATTCGAATCGCTTTAGCTGTAGTTGTAAAACAGGTGGGAAAGTTTGAAAAATAACACCCATTTTAGCATCTTGATATCCATATCCTTCTGCCTGATACTTATTGTCACCATTCAAATCTTCTACTTGAATGTAATCTTTGAAAGACTCAATAACATTTTTCATATTCTTAACATTAAGCTGAATATCATAGTAGCTTTCGATTCTACTTGACTCGAAATCCACATTACAACACTTAATGTATGACTTCGATTTCCCTTCAAATAACTTTGAAATTAAACCTTCTACATCAGTGCCTTTCATTTTGGTTTCCAAATTATCACACAATACCCTATTAAATTCTTGCACGTCATGCTGCATAAATGAATCAATGGCGTCCCATCCAAATGATTTGGTTAGATCGGTAGTTCCAACCGGGGTTTCGCTAAACTGAAGTTCATAAAACACACGCTGCAAAGCCAGAGCAACACTTTTTTTATCATCATTCTCTGTCGGCATCAAGTAAACACCTCGCCTTAACTTATTGGTAAAGAAGAGTGTTTGCAATAATGAGTTCATATAGCATGTAGCTCCCTGGTTCTTCAAACCAACATACCCAGTTTCCTTTTTCGAATCATAAGGACCCATACCCGCCCACAGGGAGCCCACACCTTTTTCTACACGCACATTTGCAAGAATATGCAAAGTATCATTCTCCAAATAGCCTTTCGAAGGATCTCTCAAGTCTAACAAGTTCGAAAATGACGTGAAGCCCCAATCACTCTCGTCTCCGCAAAATTTATGGTTAGCTTCCCGAACAATGTTGTACTCTTCTCCCAGAGAGCTAAGAACGGTAAGAGAAAATGTGACAAAGCGATACCAACCAGGTGGCTGCTTTACTGCATCAGTGAAGTCCAGGTAGAGAGAAATCGCAGAAGGACTAGCGCTTTCATTTCCTCTCGGAAAGCAAAGAATTCTCCTAATCAAGTATGGAAAAGAATGTAAAAAAAAAGTTAACATACTACTCGAAAATAACACAGTAACAGCATAATCAACGATTAAGTCCATCTTTTGATCTCATTATACGCACCAGTTGTTGTTGTCTATCACCACATTGTCACTATACAGTTTCTGTTCGATAGTCTGCGAAAAATTCGGAATAGAAAATTTGATTTCTCCCTTATCTTTCAAATCAAAATCCTCCTCCTTCACATCCTGATTTTGAGACCCTTCTGGGCTGCACTCTTCCTCTGCAGCCTTAACTGGAACGTCCAATGGAGAGTTTGTCATTGCTTATTCTTGTTTTCTTTGATTTTTGAACGCTTGCCCAATTATTTCGAAATCACTTTTTACGTCAATAAATCGCTTTTTCCAAAACACAATGAATCAATATGAAAACCCTAAGAGTTGCTTTTAATCCCTTTCACCCTTTTCCTTTCTCTTTAACGTCACCACCAGCAAAGCTCACTGATCAACTAACAAAAAGAAAAAAAGAAAA
>PDIM01010373.1:219338-230901 GCA_002811675.1 Ichthyosporea sp. XGB-2017a
AAAAAAAAAAAAAAAACAAAAAAAAAAAAAAAAAAAAAAAAAAAAAAAAAAAAAAAAAAAAAAAAAAAAAAAAAAAAAAAAAAAAAAAAAAAAAAAGGATTTTGTTTGGCCCACAAAAAGTAACGCAACTAGTCGCAACGTGACATTTAAATTCCACACCCTAACCCTAACCCCTAACCCCTAGTTCCATCTGCATATTATTATTATTATTGATCATTATTTTGGGCTTTTCTTCTCATATTCAAATGTCGTCACCCGGCCCTGAAGCCCTGCGCCTGGTCTGTGCAGCAGCTTGTCCCTTTGAAATGTGCAGTAGCTGCTTGTGGCTGAAGCTTGAAGGTTTGTATTTGTGCAAAGTTCTCTTGCAGCTATCTCTTCTTCTTCTCCTTTTGTTTTGGATTTGGATTTGGATTTGGATTTGGATTTGACTGGAGTGAATGGGATTTGTGTTTGTTCAGTTGCACTTTTTCGGTATTTCTTGATTCGAGTGTATTGGGTGGTGCGTGGTGTTGGTTTGATTGAGAGACGGATCAAGGGTGTATGGTAGGAGCGTCTTTTGTAGTTTTATTCAATTGCTTTGCTTTTGACTGCTTTCGTGCAATTTTGAACGGTGTAAAGAGTTTTCTACTTTGGGTGTTAAATACGGGGGAGATTTATCATTATTTATAGACAAGAAGCTTTTGAAGGATTGGTTTGAAGAAAGGAAAGATGAATTTGATTGGTAAGCGAAACGACGAAATTCTTTTCGTTAATTTCAATCAAGATTTCTCGTGTATATCCGTTGGAACAAAATTTGGATATAAAATGTACAATTGCAATCCTTTTGGAAAGTGCTACTCGAAGGTAAGGGCGTCAATAACACGGAATCATTGTATGTGGGACTTGCTTCAGGAAAATAAGCTGACTATATTTGTTCATTACTTAGAGTGATGGTGGTACTGGCATAGTTGAGATGTTATTCTGTACGTCACTGGTAGCGCTTGTAGGGGCAGGGGAACAACCAGCTTTTAGTCCACGGCGACTCCAAGTGTGCAATACAAAGAGGCAGTCAACTATTTGTGAACTTAATTTTGTAAATACTATACTTTCTGTAAAGCTCAATCGTAAGAGATTAGTTGTCGTTCTTGAAGATAAAATACACGTGTATGACATAACCAACATGAAGCTTTTACATACCGTCGAAACGCCCACTAACCCCAAGGGAATATGCGCATTATCGCCCAATTCGGACAATAACTATCTTGCTTATCCTGCAAATAGCAAGAATGGAGAAGTGCTTGTGTTTGACACACTAAGTCTCCAGGCAGCGAATATTCTGCAAGCTCACAAGACCACATTGTCTATCTTGTCATTTAACTACACTGGAACCATGCTGGCCACATCCTCTGAAAAGGGTACTCTTGTGAGGGTGTTTTCTGTGCCCGAAGGTCAAAAACTGTTTCAGTTCAGAAGGGGAACGTACCCTGCTACTGTCTACTCCCTTTCGTTTAATATTGACTCTACCCTTTTGGCTGTTTCCAGTGATACAGAAACTGTTCATATTTTTAAACTCGTCAAACAAAGCGTGCCGTAAGTATTTATCTTGAATATTTAGATTTGTAAGCTGAAAGTAACTGTGCTAATATCAATTCAAATTCTTGTGCGTAGCGTTGCTGAGCCAAGATCAAGTTTATCGCAGATAAAGGCATATCTTCCTGAAGCGCTAAGCGATATCATCGAGCCTGAAAGGGATTTTGCTTTTGTAAAGTTGCCGAATTCGAATATTCAGAACCTTTGCGCCCTTGGAAATTCATCTTCAGAGGTAATGGTTGTGTCAGCGGAGGGGTATTTTTACTTGTACGGGATAAGTGAAGAAGGGGGTGAGTGTAATCTTTTAAAGCAATACAGCATTTTGGAGCCAACGAGCGAAAACAAAATAATTGACGATTCCGCGACCGACCTGGAAACCGACCCCTCTGAGCCAGTTGCAGAAGGGAGCTAGACTTCTATTCTCTACAGCTTCACGCAAGTGTGCCCGTGAAGGAAACATCATTTAAAATAAACATCAGCAAAAATTCTTTGACAGACAGCATAACAAAAAAAAAGAAGAAACAAAAGTGGAAACTAGGAAGGAGGAATTTTAAAGGGGGGATGATAAGGAAGGAGCGAGCTGCCATGCAGATGTGGCGAGGGCGGCGCGGCAGCACGTTTCAATTTTTAATTTCAGTTCAATTGGGTGTTGTGTTTATTTTTTTATCTTTGGTTTGGGATTATGTAGTTTGGTGATTTGCCTTACTGATATTTTCCTTTACTTTTGTTTTGTCTTTCTTTTTTCTTCTTTGGTTGAGGAGGGTGTATATTGTTTTGTGGGGCGGTTGAAGGAAAGGGCTGCTTAAGTACAGAATGGAGGATTTTCAGGCCGTGTTACTTGCCGGTGGGACTGGCTCGCGAATGCATGCTTTGGTGGATGAAGAATCTTCAAAATGCATGCTTCCTATTGTAAACCATCCCATGGTATGGTATCCCTTAAAGGTTTTAGAAGAGGCTGGTTTCGAAGAGGTTATTGTTGTTGTAAGACAGGATGAGTACAGCTCTATGTGTATATATCTTCATGAAACATACGAGGGTAACTTGCGTTATGAGATTTGTCCCATGGCCGAGGACGTTGGAACTGCAGATGCTTTGAGAATGATTCGGGAAAAGATCAAAATGGATTTTATTGTTATGAGTTCAGATACAATATGCAATGCCTCGCTCAATGATTTAATTGCTTTGCACAGAACATATGATTCTACGGTGACTCTTTATCTTCAGAAGATGGCTAAACTTACAGAACAGGAAATGAAAGCTAACAAAAAGGCAAATGCTATGGATAATAAGCTTCGTGATTTCGTTGGGCTCGATGTAAGTGGGAAAAGATTGCTTTGCTTTGAACCCGAAGCCGACTTAGAAGACAACATAAAGATCCGTCGAGCTGTACTGAGCCGTTTTCCAACGCTAACTTTACACAATGATTTTCTTGATTCCCATATTTATGTATTTCGAAGAAGTATTTTAAACTTTCTAGCGGAAAAAAAGAGCATTTCTTCAATCAAAGGGGAACTGATTCCATACTTGGTTCGCAAACAATTTCGCAACCCGTCGAGTGGAGCCAGTGGAGAAAACTCGCAGCTGGGAAGACGTACTTCGGCTGCTGAAGGGCTTGAGTTATTGTACTCTATTGCTTCAAGTGAAGCAAGGGAAAGCGTTTTTAAAGGGCTGGTATCGAAGCCTTGTGGATATGACAACGATAATGATCTTATTAGATGCTTTGTTTTGACTGAAAAAGACGGGATATATCTTACACCAGATGGGGAAAAAATGTCGACGCCTCCACCGGTTGATCCAATGAATGAAAAGAAGACGAGGTCGAAACAGATTATTTGTTTAAGGGCGAATACTGTCTCTAGGTATATGGAGGCTAACCGGATGCTCGTCAATTCGATGTATTCTTTTAATTTAACAGCCGAAAACACATATACAGCTGGTAAAGGCGCTAAAATCCAAGCAGATCCAAATGATGCAAAAAGAAAAATTGATAGTGTTATTGGCAAGGGAACTAGGTTTGGAGACAGGTGTACGGTCAAAAACTCTGTTATTGGGAACCACTGTGTTATTGGAAGCAATGTGTCAATAACAAACAATTCTATAATTATGGATCACGTAACCATTGAAGACAATTGCAAAATTGTAGGCAGTATTGTTTGCCCCAATGCATACGTCCAAAGCAAATGTAAATTGGAATATTGCCAGGTGGAACGTAAATTCACTGTGGAAGGATCTAGCAGCTATGTCGGCGATTCTCTGGTAGCCTCCACAACAGATTTTGCATAAGTCTTCAAAATAAATGAAATTAAATGGACAAAGCAACATTCTTTTTCGTCTGTGAATTATCGTGAAAGTTTATTGTTTTAACTAAAATGTGGGACGTGAGTAGGAAATTATGTATGTACAAGCAGGTGACTAGGCTATATTCGATGTGTTCTCATTTCAGCATACTGGCAACTATTTCACCAGGACTCTCTGATGGTAGAAGTCCACAAATATCAAAATCATTGGTCTCTTCCAAGTCAATTTTGGAAGAAAACCCTTCACCGTTGACATTTTCTTCGCTCGAGAACGATAGTTCTGACATAGAAGCAGAGTTGCGTAATGATGGGTTGCTGCTGGAACGGGATTTTGTTGGTGGCAAAGCGCCATCATCTACTAGCTGCAGGTGCTTGATTGCTTCTTCAACACCTTTCTTCTTCGAATTGTGACTTTTTGGCGATTTCTTCATTTTAACTGGTTTTGGCGACAAAGAACGGCTTCGCTCACTTCCATCTGAGGGAACGCCAAGAGAGCTCGAAGAAATATGGTAACTTTTCTTCCCCGTAAGTGCTTCCACTTCTGCTGTAAGGATGTTTTCTAAAGCATTCTGTCTTTCTTGCTGAAGCAGGATTTTATCCCTAAATCTCCTTGGGCTTTTTGACTTTGATTTACCTTGAGCTCTTTTCTTTTGTCTTTCTGATTTAGGATTCTTAATATCTATACTTTTTTGTGTATTTACGTCAAGCAAATGTTTCAAATCCTCAACCGAGGTGGGTCCGTCGTCAGAATTAATCTTGATGACTGGGGTAAATCCTCCTTCGCATTGTTCAGAATTAAGCGAAGACGCAGAGGCACTTTGAGAGCCAGGTGTAACTAACCTAGGCAATGAATCCAGGTGTTGATACCCACTATTACTAAAATAATGACTGTTGTTATTATAATACCCTTGTTGGGGAGAAGCCCCATACATTTGGTTGTTGTTGGCATAATACTGCTGGGGAATGTACTGCATATTCGCATTTGGATACTGCATAGGCGTAGCTGAATTGCCATATGCAAAATTACCATATCCGCTGTTCATTCCATTATACCATTGCCCATAGTTATTATGATTCACAAAACCCTTTGCACCTTGCTCTTGGTTGTAGCTGCTGTATCCAATCGGTGCGTTGTCTGGATAACTTTGTTGACTTCCCATGCTCGGGCTTCCCGGGGCTCTTACTTCACTTGTTTGCGATAAAGAAGGGCTGTCTACTGAGCCATCGGGCTTGTAAAGTGAACCTTCAACGCTCACGCTTCCCAGGGAGTTGGCTCTCTGACTTGCTGTCTCGCTGTTTTGACCTTCCGGTGTATTTAACTGATCAAACATCTCCAAGGGCGACGGAAAGTCTTCGGCAACATATTCTTTGAGGTCTTTACAAATACTCTCTATTTCCGAAAGGGTTGATGCTGCATCACTCCCTTTTTTTGAGCCGGCTATATCACTCATATTAACCTTTCAAGAACGCAAAAGACGATAAATAAGAGAAAAATACTAATGCTAAAAATACGTCTGACGACAATATAGACACTCTTCAAACTCTTCTACAAACTATAAGTCCAAAAACAAAACCCTTTTGTTATATAAACTTAATGTTCAATGACAAAGAATCAACAATATATGTTTTTTACTCTCAAACTTTTCTTAAACCCCTTAATCAAATCCTAATCATTCTATTTTGCTAAACTAGATTTACAGAAAAAACGAAACAAAAATAAAAGATAAACAAAAACATAAAACGCAACAACCCGAAAGATAACCAAAGTTTTCAAATTTGCAGTGGCCCGCGCCAAGAAGCCCGCGAGACGCGAGTACTCGTGAGAAATTCTCCCACTTCCCAGCCCCCACCAGGAATGGAATTTCGAAATTTGAATTTTTTGACTTTTTTTTTGTTTTTTTTTTTGGATTAAATTCTTATAGTAGAAATTTCCTGCAGGAGATTACAGTGCTAGCGGATCATGAGTTCATGAAATCCAGGGATCAGGATGAAATCAGCTGTCTCAAGGTCCAAGCGCCTCCAGCTGACTGCTGATCAGCTTTCTTCGCCTTTCAATGTACATAAGTTTAATCGCGGGTTTTGTGGGTAACTTCTAGTCCTAAAAGCGGCCCATCGCTACATGCCAATGACCCCTTTCTGGAGGAGATCCTGAATTATAAAATGCGGTTTATTACAGTAGTACTTGCGCCCATGGGAATATTGAAGGGCTTGGCTTTTGGGAATGATGCCATTTAAAATCGAGGGGATCAGAAAGAAGAGGTGCCACTTTTTTTGCCCACTATTATTACCCCGGCAGCCACTTTTATTTGGCTACAGCTTTGGTTTCGAATGTTCACTAGTCAATGATATCAGACGGTTGTGAACCAAAGATCACTTGTAAAGTTTGATATTGCGTTGCAGGAACTTTCTCAAATTAGGAAGCAGTTTGTTCTTAATTTTCAATTTTTGTGTGTATTTGAGATTTTCTCAGCATCGTACTACGGCGTGAGCTGTGCTATGTTCTATATATCACACTATCCATAGTTATTTGATTGATCATTCTGTCACATCAAATGAAACTAAAAGAGACAAGAGAAGTTATTGCAAATGCCCCTATTGCAAAACAAACTAAGTCCTCTTGAATACAAGAAGAGCTCCCATTAAGCGGGTTCAGTGGTAAATTGTAGATGGATTAACTGACAAGGTGCCCCATCGCGCGCAAAATGATTTGCATTCTACAAGTCAAGTCAATTCACCAGGCCAGGGACCTTCGTTTACTGTGGTTTATTCTGCACTTTGCCGGCATTCTACTCTTTGGCCTGGAAATGGTCTATTCGATATTGCCTAATAGTTGCGGAAGAAAACTTTTTGATGCCTTTATAGGCAATTTTCGAGAGGCGAGAATAATTGCAGTTATCTTTCGGAATGGCTCTAATGATTTGATAAATTTGAGTCTGGTCTTTTGTTTTCATTATTTCACCTTAGCCAAAGAACCACCATTAGTATCTTTCTGAAAAACTCATTTAGCTTCTTTAATAATATAACAAGATACCTACTTTTGTTCATGATCATTAAAGCCACGGAGTACCTAAAAAGAATTTTGGAGCCTTGAAACAGAAATGAATCCCAAACTTTCAGTGTCACCTGAATTGGTAAAACATCAATAAAGGCAAGCAAAAACCAACGAGTAGAAAGCATGCTCAAATCGACATCTTGCTTTTCTATATGATCAAAGTATTTAGGTTCGTACTCATACAAAATATCTTTGAATACTTCCAAATCTACATTTACTTCTTTCATATCATTTAAATAATACCCAGGGACTATCTCGGTTGCAACAACAACCAGTGTCCAAAACGCTGCTTCCTCGTCTCCCATAACAAGCAAAAGAAGGCCAGCGATATAATTAAATCCTTGACAATAACCTGTATTCGATTCATATACAGCGAATGCTAAAAGAACTCTTCTAAGGGACTGTACGATAGGGGGATCGATTGCGCTTCGTTGCCTCGAAGTGGTTGGATCATACAAGCTGTCCCGTGTGATATTCCGAATATTCCCTTCACTTCCTTCAATGCCTGTTAGATCTTGCCTGCTGTCATAAAGTTCCTTTCCAGCATTGTACAAGCGATAATTAAAATTCATATTCTCCGGAAACGTGCGGTGTAAATCTTTTTCGATCTATAGTGCAATACAAAAGGAACATTAGATATTCATACCTTAACCACAAGCAAACAAGCATTCCCTTGGGCGAGATTTACATACCTGTTTAGAGCAGCTGTCACTGACTAAGTCTTTTCTTTCTAGCATATGCTCAAAAACCCCAGGATTCCTCTGCATTTTGTCGTAGGCCCCACTTATATACAACCAAAACTCCGGTCTATATTTCCCCGGAATACCCTTTCTCACTACTTTCTTGACACTGGAATCTTTACGAATACTCTCCATATTATTAGAGTTCTTTTTCAGAAATCTCAAACATTTTTCACACTCCCCCTCAGAAGCAGTTTTACTTGCAAAAGCCCAGACATTCTTCAGCTCCGACACAGCAAAGCCATATTCATCAAATCCTTCCCCGCTGGACATGACCAAACCAACAATAAATAGATACACATGTACACTGTACACATATATAAATAAATAATCAAAAGCACCCAAGGTTCAATCTTCCATCCCGCTTCCCCAAGCAGAGACAATAGCGAAAGAAGGGAAGAAAGTAAGGTCAAAGAGGAGGGGGACTGCAGACTGCAGACTGCGTGCGCGCGGAGGAAACATATATTAAGCTACACCATTAGGGGTAGGGGGTATTAAGGGGTCATAAATTGTCTGGTAATGCGACTATTCCGTGGTTACCATAGCTATTGCCTATTCATTATTCATTCTTCATGATCAATCAGAAATTCCTTTTCATTTTATTTTTTTTTTTTTTTTTTTTTTTTTTTTTTTTATTTTTGTGTCGCTTTCAAGTTTTGGCCAGTGCTCTCATTATTTCATTCGTTTTTGGTTTTTGTTTTTTGGATTTTTTGGATTTTTTGCTTGTGCTCTTATTCTCCCCCTTTCTTGTCTGGGCTAGTAGTGGTTAATCTTGTGCAGTTATTTAGTTGCAACAATGCCTCAATCAATGGATATTGACTCGAAATTGTCTATGCCTTTAGACTCACTTGTTGCGAATGCAAAGAAAGAGAAAAAGAAGAATGCCAAATCAAAAGCCAATGTCGCAGGGAAGAAGGCTGTTGGCCCTGGGAAAGCTAGTAAAGTAGGCAAAGTCGGCAAAGTAACTTCGGGAGGGATTCAGAAAAAGGGACAAAAAACTAGAGTTGCGACTAAAGCTAGAGCGAAACTTGCTGCGGGAAAAACCTCTGTAAAAACATCTATTGCAGCCAAAACTGCTGCCAGAACTAACGCGAGACAGGCGATTGTCAACCGAAGACGAAAGGTGAGTTTTAAAAAGAGCTAAAGCATTGAAAGGAATTCTTTACTCATGAAAATTATCTCCCAGCTTTCTGCGAGCACTGTTGGACCCGCATTTCCAAGCACATCAGTGAGCACTCTAAGAATTGCCAATCTGGACACCAAAGTTACACAAAAAGACATCAAGGTAAGGACGTTTATGACACGGTAAGCAGAAACTAGCACATAGTTAAGTAACACTTTCTGACTGTGCTGTTGGTAGGAATTATTTTCAATTGTAGGCCCCTTGAAATATGCATCTTTGAACTGCGACCACCGAGGTGCATCAAAGGGCTCTGCTGAAGTAGTATATCAAAAGAGTGAAGACGCACTTAAAGCAGTGCAACAGTACAATAATAGAAACTTAGACGGTAAACCCATGAAGATCGACGTCGTACTTGAAGCAACTAAAGCAGTCACGAAAACTCTTCAACAACAAACCAAGGCCAAAACCATTCAGGATCGCTTGGGTGGCTTCAGTGGAGGCGCAGGCCCAGCACGAGGCCCAGGGCGTAACACAAAGAACTCTCGACAAGGTCGTAGAGGATCTAATCAAGGAGCAAAGTTCACTGTGCGCTTGTAAATGTTGTATTAGTAGTTGGTAAAGCAGAATAATGCTAGACACTTTACACACTCATATAG
Organism: Ichthyosporea sp. XGB-2017a; assembly: GCA_002811675.1. Classification (NCBI taxonomy): domain Eukaryota; class Ichthyosporea; order Dermocystida; genus Chromosphaera; species Chromosphaera perkinsii. Next base: position 228,776 of record PDIM01010373.1, read on the forward strand.
ATTAGATATATATTTTACGATAGACCTGGCTGTTTTACTTCTGGCAGATCTCCAAAACACAATAAAAAATACTAGTAGTCACTCATTCGGCAAGCTGTTTCGAGTGTTTGTTTTTTTTTATTTCGTACGTTATAAGGACAATAGAACAAATATTTAAGTTTATATTAGTATAATAGTGACGAATGATTTATAGTGCCACCTAAAGATGAAGAAAGAATAGATAAAGGAGCTGAGAAGTAATTCCTTTATCTGCTTTTGCGCCATATGCTCCTATGCTGTGTGTTCAAATGAGCCCCAGGGCTTTAAGATTGAGCTGAATGATAATATCGTTTACGGCTCTGAAGATAATGGTAATGTTGTGTGTATCAGTTGCACAGGTGAAATGGGAGTAAATCTGTTTTTTCTGTGGATTTCGATTACGCTCCATAAACTTCTGTAAGATGTAGTCTTTGGCAGGTTTTGATACACCATCTGGACCATTATATTCGGGAAAGCATATCTTCAACGAATGGTTCAAGATCTTTTGTTCGAAGAGATCAATTTTGTTCAAAAATAAAATAATAGAGGTTTCTGCGAAAAAGCGGTTATTGATAATTGAATCAAAGAGCTTAAGACTCTCGTGCATTCGATTCTACAAGTCAATGAAAAAACATGAAAACAATTTAATTTCACGTACCAAACACAAAAATAATAGTGGCACTAGATGGAAGCTTACCGTTTCAGAATCTTCAAATAAGACCTGGTTGTAACCACTAAGAGAGGTAACAAAGATAATAGCAGTGGCGTCATCAAAACACTGAATCCACTTTCTTCTTTCCGACCTTTGCCCACCCACGTCAAACATCCTATACACCAACTGCCCGAGTTTAAACTTTGTTTCAACAATACCTGTCGTGCTCACACGAGATCTCAACACATCTTGTTCAGTAGGAACATAGCCATTTGCAGCAATTCGATCGATGGCTTCAAAATAGCTGTAAAATTTAAAATACAATGTATAAATAAATTGAATACATATGTCTTGCACAATCTAGTTGTGAACAAAGAAAAAAAAGAAATACTTACTAAACTGCGGAATCATTAAGCTGGTACTCATGAGATCTAGCTATACACTGGGTGATACCAGCGTCCGCAAAAAGAACTTTGACAGCCTTTCCAAGTTCAGGCGGAAGAGTATTTCCTTGGTATGGTTCCGGGGCAGCTAAAATTCGATCGATTTCGGGCTACAATAGAAAACAAGGTTTCACACACAATTAGTCTCTATACCGATTAAAAATTATGCAAACAGCAGTGCACTTACTTTGCATGCCGCTTCGTCTCCATATTTAACTCCAAGATCTGACATAGCCTGAATAACGTTTCGCATAGAAGACAATATGTTGTCAAAAATAAGCCTCTTGAAGCTATTCAATTCATTTTGTTGGTAGCCATCCCCGTGAATAATCTTCATTTGTTTAACAAGAGTGCTTTTGCCACAATCACCGGCACCTATATTTTCATCCAGCGGTAATAAAAATATAATAAAAAGTCAATGAACCACCTCTTGAATCACAACCCAACGCATAACGTGCGTTTGCATTCATATTTTTCCCCAAAAACATACCCAATAAAAGCAGCTTTACAGTCCGATTTGCTTCCTGCCGATCTTTCTTTAGCTGTTTCTCAATATCTTTGTTTTGTTCGGCAAGCGCCTTTTCTTCAGCACTTTGACATATACCCATCTTTTATGCCAACTTCAATTTTTTCGAATATAAGGGATCAAGTAAAAATTGGCCGATTTATGCAAAAAACGATTAAAATACAGAAAAAAAGGAATAAATAGTCGGGTATTACAAAAATATGGCGCACAAAGGAACTTGAAAGCGCGTATAATAGTCTTTTGCAAATCTCCCAAAACGATCTATCTGCAAAAGCAGCCTTTTTGAAGTTCTGCTTGCGAGGGGTGCAAAAAATATAATAATTATTAAAAAAAAAAGATAATCAATTCCCAATAGTAAATAAATCCCCCCGAACAGAAAATAGTGCTCTATAGCGCCTCAATCCCTACACAAATCAGAATCCAAAACACAAAGACACAACCCAATTCAAATCCAAAAATTCTGATCCACAAAAATAAAAAAAAAGAA